>PVIJ01000528.1:154313-280120 GCA_004024925.1 Scalopus aquaticus | reverse complement strand
ATGTTCATTGCGGCACTGTTCACAATAGCAAAGGTATGGAAGCAACCCAGATGTCCAAAAATAGATGATTGGATCAAGAAGATGTGGTACATATACACAATGGAATACTATTCAGCATTCAAAGAAGATAAACACATGCAATTTGCAGCGACATGGATGGAATTAGAGGGAATCATACTCAGTGAAATAAGCCAGAAAGGAAAAGAACAATATCGAATGGTTTCACTTATAACAGGACTATAGGGAAACCAAATAGGAGAGAGACACTCAGCGGGGCTGGGGGGTGGGGTGGGGGGGTGGAGAATAAAGGTACAAAATGGAATAGAAAAGAACACAAGGGACCATGGAGATGGATCACGGGTGAATTGGTGGTGGGCTACCCAAGGGGAATACAAAATGTAAAAGACATAAATGACAATAAAAATACAAAAAAAAAAATAGTTCATGGTAGCATAAGGTTAAAACATAAGTTATTCCATGTAATGGGTATTTTTATATTAATTAAATACAAAGGTAAACAACTTGATTCCATTTTATTCCACCATTCTTTGAGCACACAGGTACACTGGGATATAGGGAATAGGATTAGTGGATTGGAAGAATTTAAGAGACTTTGGATCTGACATGGCTATAATGACACTTGTCAAAGAAGTTCCTTCCTCCCTCCCTCCCTTCCTTCCTTCCTCCCTCCCTTCCTACCTCTATTCCTCTCTCCCTCCCTCCTTCACTTCCTCCCTCTAGTCTTCCTTTCTTTTTTTTTTTTTTGAAGTAAAAAATGGTATGCTATAAAGCACCAAATGTCTGAATAACTTAACTGTAATTAAAGGGGCAAAGGGCAATTTGAGAAAGTTCTGTTTTCCATGCTGAGTTAGATTTTCTTCAACAATACTTTCTACTGTGACACAAGAGAAAGCTTTCTAGATCGAAGTCAAGCATTCTGAAGGTGCTGAACATGTAATTTGAAGTCCACCCTACACTCACAGACCACAGAATTGTAGTGCTATATAAAATGCTCCGTACATGTGACCTTGCCTAAAATATTTCAGCAATAAGAAAATTGAGGTCCAGTGAAGCTCAGCAAAATCACCAGAAGTACACAGCTAGTCAGGAAAAGAATACTTCTTTTCTTTTAGCTAGGTTTGAAAAAAAAATTTAAGCAGACTGAAATTTTTATACTTCTATAAATATCCTTGTTGTACAGCTGATTCCTTGTGTGACAGTTCTCCTAACAGCCTTATTTGAACATAACCGAACTGTTGGGCATAGTCTTCTCATGACAAAGTGGTCAAGTCTCAATAGTAGCCGAGAATGCATTATCAGGCCTTTATTTAGCCATACAGTCAGGGCAATCCAACTATTAGTCATCTTGACAAGTGCTTCAGAACACAGCACACCCATGAGTACTGGCAAAAATTTCATCTGCTTCCTGCACCCTCCCACACCACAACGCCTTTCAAACTGCTGATATTTTTACTGCAGTTCTAGAAAGAAAACTACGTTTAGCACCCCTAATCTGGGGATGCATTTGAATTTCCCCTCTCCAATTATAAAATTAAAATCAACTAGTAATGTAAAGCCTGCACATCTAGAAAAATGAAGATCCACTATGAATTAGTGAGAAACTAAGTAACTGAAAACAGAACTCCCTGACAGTTAAATGAAGAGCAATGTTAAGCTCATTCCCACAGAAAACTTCATTCCAGAGCCCCTTCTTCCAGGAAGTACACACTAATTTTACAGTATTGCTATCGATTAGTTTAATATGATCAGAAATTGGACTTGTAGGTTAACCAGTTGCTGCTACTAGTCATTCAGGAAAAGCTGAGACTAAGGTCTAAAGCTACTCATGGGAAATAGTTAACACTTTGTGTGCCAGTGTCCTTTAAATTTACCAGACCTTGGGGCCAGCCATTTTCTGTGCCACCGCATGAATGGTATAAGCATTCAATAAAACACACACAACTCCTGAACTACTGGATATTAAAAAAAACTCTAATATCTCTAATAAAACAACTTACACTTTCACCAAAACAATGTGTAAAGCTTCTAGACTGAGTACGATGGAAGAAATAGCTCCTACTAGTTCCAAATAAATCCACCGTGGCGTGAAAAACTGGAGACTAGATGAACACATATTAATACGTGAGCGGCCACCTGATACTGGTGACAAAAACACGTACTACTACGTGAGTGGACCACAAAGTGTTTTAAAAAAGCAGGTTATTTTATTTTCAAACAAACTCTGCATGGAAGCCTCCCATTAGCCTTTAAAAAACAACACAGAGATATAGCAGCACCTGGTGAGCATGTAAACAATCTTACTTTCTGTCCTGTTTTACTGGGCTAGCCAGAGAAGGTGGGGGTGCATAAGAGCAGATTGAATGGGGAAAGTTGTGGGCCCCAGTGTCCCTCCCCTCTGCCATCTCGGCAGGCGTGCAGCCCAGCCCATGGAAGGGCCTGCTGATTGGAACTGGGCTGCCGGAACAGCTGGAAGTGAAGGGAGGCAGAGGAGTTCCTCATTGTGTGCCATATATTCTTGACTTGAGTGACAGGAAGATAAAACACAGCAAATGTTTTCCTTCTGTGCCCAAAAGCCTGGTGGTTGCTTCTGTCAGTCTCAAGAGGAGAGAATTCAGGGCATTTAGGGAGCCATGTCAGGCTCCACATTAATGGCCAGGACAGGACCAGCTGTGGGAAGCTGAAAGGAGGGACGTGAGGCCTGCAAGCAGCCCTCAGGGTTGCACAAGGAAGGTTTCCCAAGGCGAAGCCAGGGTGATTAATACAGCAGGAATGTTTCAACAACCCCCACAAAAAACAACCAGAGTCAAGATGCTGATAAGAATTCTTTTATGTTATTCCAATAAAAAATACATTCATACAGAAATATAACAATCTTGCAAAAAACAATTTCAAATAAAATCTTGTAAAACAAAATTTTACAAAAATCTTACAAAGATTCTTTAGATAACAGGGTGCTTCAAAAAAAAAACGAAATTTCACTAATAGAAATTTTTTTTTAATGTCAAGCAAAAAGTTTCTGCTTGATTGAGGCTCAGTTATCACCTGAACAGAATGTAGTTCTTTATGTACTTGCTTATTATGAAAATTACAGGCATTGACATACATGGCACCCAGCCCCACCCAATCAAACACTCCATGTTTCATAAGTGAGACAAGCCAGTGCATGTTGGGGTTTTTGTTTGTTTTGTCTTTTGTTTACCTTCTTGCTTAATGGAATTGTTATGGCTAAGGACACAGCAGGGCCAAAAAAGGAGTCTTCCAAAACCCAGCAAATCAAATGCTTGGATTTTGAATTGCCAAGAAAAAAAAGTGCATTTTCCCCCAAGCAAAATGAAATGAGTTCTTTACGTAAGTGTATGCATCAGCCCGGATAAAAAACCAGTTATGTGAGCTTTCATCACTGCTCATTTCCAGGAAGATCAAACAAAATATCCGCCCAACTAGACTCATATGTGTGTGTGTGTATATATGTATGCACGTATGTCTGTGTGTGTTTGTGTGTGTGTAAATATTATGTGTGTGTTTGTGTGTGTGTGTGTGCGTGTGTGTGTATAAAGGACAGATCCACACCCACAGCCAGCTGCTGGATGAAATATCAGCTGTCCAAGCTGTGGTATGCCAATTCGGGGAAATTACTCGTTGGAAAAACTGGAAGAATCTATGTGCTGGAAAAAAATAGCTTCATCTGCATAAAAAGAGTTCTAAAAAAGAATCCCTGCGATTAGCTTACTCTTAGGTCAGATCTTCTAATAAGGCTGAAATTCAAAATCCAAACTTCAGTGTGTCTGAAACCAACTAATAGGTTAGTACTTCATTCATGCCACGTTTGAATGGCCAGAGGGACCTATTCCAGACCTGCCGATAATGATGAGCAAAGTCAGTTGTCTGGAATAGACTGGAAGCCAAGAGTCTGTAGCAAGTCATAAAATGAAAGATAAAGCCTTTATAAAAGTTATACTTTTCATTTTTACCTCCTTTATGGCCATTTTGAAATACTTCACAGGCTGTGGAATTGTCTAACTAAACATTCTAAATTCTCCTTAAAAAAATATTTATATATTATTTATATATATGTATATATATATACACACACTCACATACACATACTGTACACACAAATATACATACACGAGAATTCCACCCACTTTAAAAAAAAAGTAGTATACTTTCTGTATTACCAACAGGTAGCTAGATAGGTATGTGGAACTTGTGCCTTTTAAGCAAATACATTAACATTGTTTTTTACAGTTCTGTATCTTTAACATGTGTGGAATTTTTACGTATTAAATACAGCCGGTGTGATCTATACAACTGTTGTGCAAAGTCTACATGAAAGCCTCATGGTGGCAGAAATGGTCAGATTTTCCAATTACCATGTTTTCCACTTTAACGCTGACAGTCAAGTTGTCTAAAATACTGAATAAATACTGACTTGTTTGGGGAGTTTTCAACTCTCTATTTGTAAAGGAGGACCTTAAGGAGATGTGTTTTTCTGAATTATACATTGATACAGTACAATGCCAGGTGAAAAAAGAGCCTTAATAAAGCATGCATCACCCATACCCCTGTATGAGACCCCACAGAAGGGCCACTTGCATAAGGCACCATTATTAAGATCTACAGTGCATTATCAGCTAGAAAACCAGAAATTAGTCCTCAAGGCATAAATAAGAGAAACTTAGCTGCATGAGAAAACAGTTTCTAAGCTTTAGTGGTTTTATCCACCCAACTGAGAAAAATTGTAGGTTCTTTGTCTAATGTAACATCAGACCAGCAATTCCCAGCCCTAGCTTTTTTCACACCCAATATGTGTCCAATGTCCTCAAAGGGCATCATGAAATGCTCCAAAAAGTTAATTCAAATTCAGAATCATTTAAAAAATAATCCTATGCTGCACAATGCCTCTCTGGAAGGGGAGTGTTACAAAATGGAAGGGGAGGCTGTGTATGCCAGGCCAGAGGGCTAGGATCACTGAATTCCACAAATTGTATCTTAGCTGCTCAGTAACTGGAATCAAAATTGTAGTCCTGATTTAAAAATGGAAAAGCATATAGTTCCCCAGACCATGCATTACTTTTGTTTTATAAGGAAAAGTTATCATTGTGTTATATTTGTAAATACACAGCTTATACAATGGGTAACAAATGAGCTCTGTTGTAGCGAGTAAAACAAGCTACTTGACACATTGCACGTTTAATAGCTGCACCAGACACGGAAAATTCCTCTCACTCGGGGAAGGGGCTCCCCTCCCCACACCCACTCGCCACTCAGGGTCCTGACCTCCCATTCCCGCCCTCCATGTTTTCCCTTTTTTTATCTTTTTTCCCCCTAAGGTGCAGACACCCCCCCAGGAAATGATTGGTGGTCATTTCATCTCATGGAATACTCCTCACACACAAACACTCAAAACTGCTTTTTGTCTGTCTCTCGCAGTCTCGTGACCACAGGGGAGGAGACACTGCCTTGTCACACAGTCCGTATTAGATCCATCACACACAGTCACCCCACCATTAACATTCTCAGTGCACATGCTCACGGCAAAGGCTTCGGGACCACTCAGAAGATAGGTACCAGTGGCGAGTCCAGGGCCACCCAACCACCACACCCCACGGGTGCTCCGCCGCTTCCGACATGACGTCTTTAGCCCTCGAATGACCTTCTAAGGAGAGGTCCTGGAGGCAACTGGGTAGGGTGCAAAATGGCATGCTTTGGCTGGAACACGCACCCTCCTTCCACGGCTGTCTCTCAGCGTGGAAGCCGTTTAAGCCGCAGGAGTCGCCGCTGTGCTCCCTCAGAGGTGCCTCTTCATGTGCAGGGCCAGGTGGTCAGACCTGGAGAAACACCTACGAAAGCAAATGCCAATGGAGGCGTTAGGTGTCTGGTCCTTGCTGGCTTCCACCCCCCTTGTCCCAGCTGACTCCTCTGAAGGGAAGGTGGGAACTGACTGAGTCATCAAGATTCACTTTCAGGGGCAGGGAATTCCAGCTGATAGGAATATGAATGAAGGAGGTCTGCTTTCTGCTCCCGGGATCCTCTGACCTGACCTTATTACCCAATATGGAAACTGAGGACAGCCAATCTTCTGGGAAGCGGGAGTGAAATTACTCTCCCCTCACACACAGGACACAGGTCTGCCTAACTTGGACAACTGACATACTAGAGACACTTTTAAAAAGTCCTAGGTTACAAAAAGAAATGCCAATATAGCACAGGAAATTAGTGTCTGCCTGCCAGTGTTGCTGCAGGCCCACCGTTCAGGGGATGGACCCCAGCCCCTGTGCTCCCTTCTGGCCTAAGCTCACACACGTACCTGTCACAGTGAGAACATTTAAAAGGCTTGGCACCAGTGTGCTTTCTGAAGTGTCTGGTTAACTCATCGCTTCTTGCAAAACGCCACTCACAGCCTTCCCATGAGCATCGGTAAGGCTTTTCTCCTGGGAAGAGAGCACACAGCACATCGTGATTTCACTGAGCAATGAGGTAATGGTGCTACAACAGTGGGAAGGGAGTCAACTCATTAGCAAGCTCAGGGACCTGTGGCCTGGGGAATTCAAACTATGCTTCACTGATGGCCGGCAGCTGACACTCACAGGTAACAGCAACCCTCTCCTGGCCTGGCTTCGGGTGCTGTGGCAGGGACCAGGTTTGGCAGAACCCACATGCCCATAATCAGAGTTAATGTGTAGGAATGACAATTACTCAGACTGGCGAAATACTTCCGATATGAAGTGTCAGCCCACTGTACCCACAGCCTGGCTGAGGGCAGAGTTTTATTACTTTCTCCATGGCAACAGTTTCTCTCAAGCACTTATTTTGTGCCTTACTCACTCCCCTGTGGAATGAGTCTTTGTAGTTTCCTCCGGGACCTTCCACATTTCTCTAAAACTCATGAGTTTCTGGGAAATCCCGTTCGTTCCAAGGCCTTCAAAGCACTTTCTAAATGACCATCATAGGATCAATCTATCTCATTCCTTGGTCAAATTATAAATTTGAATTCAGTAAAAGTGCTACCTGAAAAAGTTGAAAAAGTTGCCAGGGCTCCTGGGTCCAGATCCCCTCTCTATTTCGAACACTTTTGGGATTAAAATTGAGGTCTAAGCGACCTTGCTGCCATTATTAAGACAACGGCATACATGACTTCATCTCTGAGACCCCAGCCAGTTCTATCATTCCTGAGCCTTCTCATCAGTTATCCTAGAGACCACGGGCTAATTGTAAATGGAACATTCATCTAGGTTGTGGTACTTCATTAAGAGTTGCTTCTGTTTTCTTTAAATGGTAGAGAACCAAGGTCTTCTATCACAGGGAAGTTCCCACTAACAACACTGCCGGGTCAAGCTCAGCCCTCAGGCCACTGTCAACAGCAGCATACGCCATCCTTCCCTGTCACCCTCTCCTACCCGTTAGTTTCATTTTAAAAAATGAAGGCAACACAACACAACAATACATGGACACTGTGGACCTGCACAAAGGGTCTTGCTAACCTGGATGGTTGGAGTGGGTGGGGGGGTTGGGTATAGATGGAGAATGTGATTTACCTCTTCTGTGTTTAATCTGAAAGTGTCAACCATTCATCGGGCACAAATGTCCAGTCTTTCAGCTCCTACTCTGTACTCCCCAGAGACCCAACTCTTTTGGGGAAAGAATGAGGTGAGGATGTGTCTGTCTGACAGCCTCCTGAGGGCCCGGCCCCCTCCCAGGGCTGGTGCAATTCAGGGGCACCCACCAGCGGCCCCTGCCCGCACTGGGTGGCAGGAGGCACTGACCTGTGTGAGTGCGTTGATGTGCTTTCAAGTGGGAGCTTTTGGTGTAAACTTTTCTGCAGCCATTAAAGTGGCACCGATGCACCCTCCTCCGGCCATCAGGGGAGGCGTCCCCACTGCCCTTGTCGCCTGGCTTCCCGGAAGTCCCGCCTCGCATCTTCCCAGGAGGGTGTAGCTCTCCAGACATACAACCCCACAGTTGAGAGGGTTCCCTGCTCAGTTCTGGAGAAGAGGGGGGTGTGGAGGTGACAGAGGAGCTCAGGTTCCCCGAGTTGACTAAAACTTCGCCGATAGGGTCAGAGGTAAACTTAGTAGTGGGTGAAAGTTCCTCGGAGCTGTCTGATGCCTCGCTGCTCACGTCTGAGTTCAAGCTGTTGGTGTCCAGGCTGTAACCAAAGCCGGGGCTGATCAGAGCATCCTCAGGGGGACTGGAGGAAATCTTCAGGTCCGAGTCCTCCTTTTTCTCTCGAGCCAGAATGATTTTGGTCCACAGATCTTCCTGGCTGTCAAATTTGATCTCCGAAGCTGACACATAGCAAGGTTCACTCTGCAGGTAACGTTCCAATTCCAGGCAGGTCTGTACGAAGGAACCACAGGAAGACACATGATGGTTACTACTCCCGCAAACAGAACTGAAAGCACATTTCCAACAACATGCAGGATAAAGGGCAAAGGAATGGTGGCCCTTTCATTAAAGGGCTCAAAACCTTTCATCATTAAGAATCTGTGTCTTCAGGAAAGTGAGAGAAAATTACAGTTTCAGAAGAAAAACCAGGTGAAACAACTCCTGGCTTCCCTCACTTAGACCAGTGGCCACAATGAGTGCTGATCTCTGAGCCAGTTTTTGTTTTAGTTACCAGTGCTGATGTTGCTAATGAGTTTCCAGTATAAACCGCACAAAGAAAACCACCCTCAGACACATCCCCCCCACCAACAGGTTTAACCACGTTATCTGACAGCCTCAAGAAGCATGTTCATTAAGGAAGGCCCCAGAAAGGCAGCACTACGCACACAGCGAGGTATTCTGACATACATGTGTCTCCCTTTGGAGACGCAGCTGACAGCACAGGGCCACACAGACAGCAGATGGCAGCTAGGATGGTCTATACTCAGGGACATCTAAGGAGCTGCGGAGAAACCACCCATTTCCTGTTCAGCCAGACCCAGGAGGCTTTCAAAGAATGCCATTCCCAAGTGCAGGGCCATGCACACCACAAACTTTAATGACTTCTACAGTGGTCAGAGAAAAACAAGGAACCACAACAACAAGAGAGGAGAAATAATTCCAGAATAGCCATCTGCTATTGTAAAGGAGGCAAGAGGGGAAATTACTCCCCGGCCCTGCTGGGAGTCCCACAATGGACGAGAACTTTATCTACTGGCCAAGAGTACAACTGTATGAGTCATCACTCTATTTCTTTCACGCAATGCCAAAGGAGACTTCCTTTTGAAATTCTGACCAGCAGCCAAAAAATGGTCCCGGTTCAAATATGCATACAGTGTGTCATGGACAGAGCGCCCCCTCCCCAGCCCAGCAACCAACCTTTCAAGAAGCTATACCTGCGGAGACCAGCATCCCCTCTCCCCACCATCTCAAACTTTCTAGCCACTGGAAAAGAAAAATGGTAGGAAACATTTTAGGATCAAATTATGTCTGCCCTTATCTTTACAGGATCAATAGCCTGCATGCCCATATAAGGCTATCTATACTACTGCACTACAAATTTAAATTTCTAAAGCAAACTCGGGTTCTTTTTTAGCAAATCATCTGCAGGACCAGCAAAGCTTACCCGAAGACTCATGCTTGCTTACTTAGCAGTGTGCCTGCTATCATAATATAGCACATACCGGTCCCCTCCCCAACACTTCTCCCAGAGCAAGCGTGAGCAAGCAAAGAAGGGAAATCATTGTCTTCTCTTTACCCCTAAAATTAGATGTCTGAGTTACAACGTACACCAAAGTGTTCTGAGGAGAGATGGCAAGACCTTTTACTGATGTTCCAAGAAAAAGGAAGGCACATTTATTGAGATCTTGTTAAATTTTAATAATCTGGCTAATTTAAAATCTCCATTATGCTGATGAACACTGGGGACCAGGACTAAACTCTGGGAGAGTTTAAAAGCCTCTGAAGGGGAGCAGCAGCTCAGCCTGGCTTGTGGCCCAAATCCCAAATGCCCGAAGGAAACTACTTAGATCAATTTCAATCATGTCCTAGGGAGCTGCTTCTTTAGGAGGAAAAGGAGGGGGGGAGGGGAGAGGAAGGCAGAAGAGAGCTGCCAACAATTAAGCAGGCATGTGAAGATTGCAACACTTCGCATTTCATCCCTCTTAAAAGCTTTCTAGGCTTTGAAACCCACAGAATACATCTCATCTGCTAACTCACTATGTGGAAAAAAGCAAACAGCCTCGCAGGGCTGAGAAACTACCCTAAACCCTTCTTCTTTTTTAAAGACAATGGAGCAAGTGTCAGAATCTCTCTCCCCTCCCTCAATCCTAAAGAATGAGGTGGGAAGGGACTAAGTTTCTTAAATGTTCAACGTCAAAAATTCAGTTTCACCAAAAAGAAAAAAAAAATGCTGTAAACACAGATTCTTCTTTCCAAACTAAGACTTGAAGCAATTCGGCAGGACTCACTGTCATATGACTGGTAAGTCACTGGTTGTGCAAACATCATTGGCTTTTTTTTTTTTTTATGGTCAACAATAAAAGCAGGTAGGAAAAACAAGGCAAATCTAGACAAATCTCAAGGATTTCAAAGAGGAAAAGAAACTGAAAATGGTCTGGTAGAGAAAAGGAGTTGGTAGATGTTCCGCTGGCGAGATTTTTAATTAAAAGAAAAAAAAAACACAACTCTTATGTACAAACAGCAACAAAACAAAACAAAACCCAATCCCTTAAAAAAAACACCCTTGGTCGCAAGTTCACTTGACAAGATCCAGCTGTGGAGTCTGGACCTGGTACAAGCACCAAACTTCTGCCAGGGCTCGGCGGGGATCGCTCCGCGGAACTGGGTCTGCCTCGGGAGGATGCGGTACCGAAGCCCCAGAAAAGGGCAAAAACACTCGGGAGCGACGCAGGGCTGCTGCGCTCCACTCAAATGACAACTCTGCTCCACGCTGTAAAAGGTTCCTTTAAAGTGCCTTCCGCACTGGAGGCAGCAGAGGTATGTTTTAGGACTATTTTTTTAAATTTTAAAGAATTTACCTAAACCTAACAAAAAAAAAAAAAAAAGAAGAAGAAGAAGAAGAAAAATACATCTCCAACCACACACCATCCTGCCTGTGCGTGCATGCACTCCCAGCTCGGTGCACCCGGCACCTGGCACACGAAAATTCCTATTTACCTGTTGCCAATATTCCTCCAGGGAGGGCAGCGCAGAGAAGTAACCCGTCTCGTGCACAATCTGGAGTTCCTGGAAGATGCTGCACATTGGGAGTACATCCATGTCGGGTTGGAAAAGACAGTTACTGCTGTTGTAAAAACAGGGAGGTGTGCGGTCTGGAGTCGGGAGCGTAGCAGCACTGCCTGCAGCTCTGGAAAGTTTCATGCAAACTCAACTGCACAGCAATTAGGCGCCGCGGGTTCGGATCCTGCCGGAGCCCAGAGACGCGCTCGCGAGCCCACACAATATTTGCAAACACTGGACTGACTGCAAACGTAACCCCTGCAAAACTTCCCTATTCAAAGCTCGGCTGCCAGCCTCCCCCTCCTCCCCTCCTGGCTCCCCCCACTCCCTCCCCCCACGTGACTCGCCAACGCCCGCCCCGCGCACCGCCCAATCACGCCGCGCCCGGCCCGGGGGCCGCGCGCCGATGATGTCAGCTCGGGCCAATGGCAGGAGACGACACACAGCGGCCCCGCCTGGCGTGACCGAGCCTCTCCATCACACCCCTCACCATTGGTTCAATTCGAACTTTGACCGTCTCTGATTGGAAGAAGGTCTCGCAGGCTATTTTTAGCAGGGTATATAAGACGCGGGCTGCCGCGCGCCGGAGGAGTCGGCGCTGGGAGGTGCGCGGCCGAGCGGCTCAGTGCGCGGCGGCCGGGGATCCCGGCGTCCTGTCCTGGTCGCCGGCACCCGCAACCGGCCGGCCACCGGAGAAGCGAGGTGTTCCACGGCCGGCGGGGGTCAGCCAGGCCGGGGCCCCGTCGTCACCTGGCTTCTCTTTAGGTCCCGTTTAGCCTCGGAACGCCCGGAACCCCTCTGTCCTCCATCCCCCCCTGTCTCCCCTCAGTCCTCAGGCCCCGCGGCAGGCCACCCGAGTGACCCGGAGTCAGGAACCAGGGGCTGTGGACCCGCAGCTTTTCTTGGGGGGGTGGGGGGAGGGCGGGAGAGGGAGTAGGGTCTAGTGTGCGGAGTCGCTTGGGATACATTCTTTGTGAAGCCTGTACCCCTCCTCAGGCCCCCCGGAAAGGCAGGGAGGGGGGTGGAGGGGCACACACCTGGGAGACCTACCTGCTTGCCTGGGTACCTGCCTAGGTACTCTCCTTAGCATTTCCTTGAATTTGTAAACAATTTAAATTAGGTTGAAGCTGACAGTATTATTTTTTTCATACGTATTTTCTCCTAAAATACAGAGCAATGCTTATTTCCAAGAAAAAGCCACAAAACGTAGAATGTACATTTTAAAATTCAAAATAAAAAATGAATTAAAGCTATTTTCGTTGTTTCAAAGTAGTTTTGTAAACATCCTTATAAAGAAATCCTGTAACATCCTTTCAGGCCTAATTTTTTAAAAAGTAAATAGGTAAGAATATGAAGAAGATTTTGCATGTTAGATTTTAGCAGACTAGAACCAGCTAGAATCTCAAAATTGTGAACCTGTTTGATTCTAGGCAGGGACCTTTGTGAATCAAAAGAAAAGTTTATTATCTTGCTGTGTTGTGTAGTCTATGAAGATAATCCAAAATGAATTGATAAAAAATACTGACCTATGTCTTATTTCATCCCAGAAACAAAGGCCTGACTTCATAGGTGACACATACACCCTGAGTCTATTTCCAGGATGGAAATGGTTTGGCCTTGAATCATGCACAGGTTCACAGGTTGAGCCAAGGTTTTCACACACACACACCCTCCCTGAGACCTCCCCACACCCCCCAGCAGCTGGTATTATTTGGGAAATGTTTCCAAAAGTGAGGTTATATTGGGGTTTTCTCAGTAATTAGCAGCATACCAAAGGAAAGGAGTAGCCAATAAGTATGTACAGAAAGCCAGCATTCTGGACCATATGGAAAAAAATGTGTCAGTTGAGGAAGATAAGTCAAATTGTCGTGTTTTAATAATTTTCTTTGTCTACATTCCTATAGACTATTAATAGGTCTTTGTATTTTACTGGGCAATGCCCACTTATTAGAAGATTGTAGTTTATTTTTAAAAGTAAACCTAATTGGACATGATACAGATATATTCAAAATTCTATTTTTTTAAAAAGTATAAACATTCAAAACATTATTCACACTATTACTGGCTAGATACAAGGGCTATACATATTTACAAAATGGACAATAATCAGGAGGCAGGGATACATAGGGAGAAATATATCTTTAAACAAGGTTATCACTACTGGAGTATGCAAGTCTTTGGTGGAGATACAGTGTCAGGTTTTTTATGTTAAAAATAATGTGCGTGGGGTCTGTGTTTGTCATAGTGTCTGATTTTTTAACAAAGAGTAGCAAAGAAGAATCACAGAGTCCTGCAGAGGGGGGAGTGTGACATGGTATAAAATGATGAACTTTAGACTCTAGTTATTTGTGCTACTATATGTGTGGCCTTGGTCACTGCCTTTAAATAGGAGATGAAAGTCTACCTACCACAGTTTGGTAGAAGTGAAAGAGATGATGCATTAAAATCTCAGTATATGGCAAATAGCAGTTAGTCAACATTCTTCCATCCCTTAATTTGCTGTTGACATTTATTTTTTAATTCCCCTTTCTTTCTAAATTGATGAGTAAATGCAGCCCCAATAAAATGAAATCACCTTTGCAAGTCAATAGCCTTTTCCAGTTGTGAGAGAAAATAACTCCAATGGAGAACATTTCTCTTGTGTGCTCATCTCCTGTTCATTCTTCTTTCAGTCGTCATACTGCTGGTCTACACCATCATTTTCAGAGTCAGGAACCATTCCATTTGAGTTATGCCCTGAGTTCTTTCCATACTTTGGATGATGGAGGTGTCTGATCCCTTGCAAATGCCAGGTGATTTCCTCCCCTCCCCTCACTTTTCCACCCCTCCTCCCCAACACATCAATTCCCTACTTTTCCCCTTCTCACATGTCTGGCTACACTTACTTGCATTATACTCGAGCTCATTTTACCAATTTAGAAAAAAATGTATTGCCATAATAAGTTCACATTTAAAAACCTAAGTTTCAACTTAATTTAAACACGGATGACATATTGATTTTAAGTACTTCTGATCATGCTATTTTTTTTTCTAGAAAATTCTAGAGGGGCTATTAAGAGGAATCTTAAGAAAATGGGCCTCCCTAATGGCGCAGAGGTTGGGCACTGCACTGTGGAGCTGTCGGCAGCAGCGATGCCAGTTCGACGCTGGCCGGGGAGAATCCCACATGGCACAGCAGACCTCTCCTGCCTTGCCTGCTGCTCCCCTCAGCAGTGTATTTCTGATCTGCCTGTTCTGCTCCCCACTCTGTCTCTGGTGAAGCCTCTCACCGCTCCACACCTCTGGCCTATACCCCAGCTGTATGTATAAATAAATAAATCTTCAAAAAAAAAAAAAAGAGGAATCTTAAGAAAATATAAAATATGTTAAGGAAAATATGTTCATACACATCAAAGTTTAGCAGGAAAAAAAAGGAGGAGAGGAGAATCAACACTAGATAAATCTGTGCTATATGTTAGGCACTATGGTAAATCCTTTAATTTTATTCCATTTACTTTCCCCACAGCCCTGTGAAGTAAGCATTGTAATCCACAGTTAAACAAACAAACATTTAAAGCTCAGATAAATTGTGTGACTTGCTCAAGAGTCTAAATTACCAAATTGCAATTGCTTTTCTTATTCCATAGACTGCACTTTGCACCAGTCCAGACTTTCTCAAATGGAAATTCTCCAACTTGACTATGTATAAAAGCCATCCAAAGAATTGGTCATGGACAGAATTCTAAGGTGACTCAGTGATTCATGCACTAGACGGTCCCCTCCTCTGAGAGACTACTGGTATGTTGGGAAACCCATTCATGACTAGGTTGCTATCAGTCAACTTTGACTTGACCAAAAGGGAGAGTGTAATGAGTGGGCCTAGCTAAACGTGTGTGTCCTTTAAGAGAAAGTGAAGCTCTGCTGGCTTCAGCAGTTTTATAGCTGTAAGACCTACATTCTACTCACCACCAACTTCAGTTAGAATAAAAGAACTCCAAATACCAGATAAGACCACAGTCCTGAATAACAACCAGATTTCATCCTGTGAAACCTCAGCACAATCCCCAGGTTCTTGGACTTCTGACCTACATGAACTATCAGATAATATGTGGGTGTTGTTTCCAGCTGCAAAGTATATGGCAAACTGTTATAGCAACTAAAAGAAAAAGAAGAAGAAAATACAGATCTTGTTAGAAATCTATCTTCCTAGGCCTCACTTCTGGAGTTCAATCTTGTAGATGAGGGGTGGGACCAGGAAGCTGGATTTTTATGAGTATATGTGGATCAGTATAACACATTTTAAAAAACAATGGTCTAGGATTTTGTTTCTGATGGAAAAGTAGTTCTTACTGGATCCAGCCTCCTGCATATAACTGTAAACTGTTCAAATAAAAACTGCTGTCTGACTGCACACTTTAACATAAATAGGATCAAAGGGAAAAATCAAAGAGAAATTTTGAAAAGATTTGAATTGCACAATAAGGAGAATAAGACAAGTAACATGTTTGTATGATGTGGCTTAGAAAGACATTTATGTTTAAATACTTATATAACAGATAAAGATCTACAATCAATAACATAGGTTTTCACTTAAAGAAGCTAATAAAGATAATCAAATCACCAGTTTATTTAATTAAGAAAATAAATACGATGAGAACTAAAATCAAAGTACCAAAGAAAGAAACAAATTAGGGAATTAACAAAACTGAAAACTGATTCTTAAAAAAGTTCAAAAAAGTTAGTGAATTAACTGGACTGATCAAGATAAACAGATAATACAAATTACCAATATCAGTAATAAAAGACAGAACTATAGATTTGTATACTTATGATAAATTTTTATAAGAGAAACAATTTATACAAAATAATTGTTTCTTGAAATAGACAAACATACCCCAAATGAAGAAAAACAGAAAGTATGTTTAGATAGGTCTGTATTAATGAAATTTCATTTATTATCAAATTATCTCAGATTTTTCCCTGTAGTAGAAGAAAATACTTCCCAATTTCTTTGTGAATCCAGCATAACTCTCATAGCAAAACCTTACAAAGACATTACAAATATATAGACACAAAAATCCTTCATAAAATATTAACAAATTTGATCCAGTGGTATATAAAAAGTGTAATATATCATGACCTCATGGGATTTATCCCCAGAATGCAAGGCTGGTTTAACATTTGTAAATAAATCAATGTAATATACTATGTTATCAAAATGAAAAAGGAAAACCCCCATATAATCTTGTCACCAAGTGCAGAAGAATTTGACAAAATTCAACACCTATTCAACATACAAACTTGCATAAATTGGGAAGGGAAGGGAGCACCCCTAGTCTGGTAAAGGGTCATGAACAGCACTAGTTCCCCTTCAGTGTCTTGTATGGGCTGCTTTGCTCTTGCTCCACACTGGACAATAGTGAGAGCAGCTGTTTATTTATTTCTGCTTTGTATTTGAGGGTTGAAATTTGGTTCTTCTCAATGTTCCTGTATGGGCAAATTTTCCTGGTTCCCTCAGAGGAGAGATCTTAGGGAGAATTTTCCCTCCTCTCCAGGCAAGAGAATAATTCTGCTTCCTGACTTTCAGGATCTAGGATCATACCTTTTCCTGAACATAAAAGATTTTCTTTTCCTTTGAGAGAAAGCTGAGAATTTGAGTGGATTTCCAGTTTTCCCACTCTGAATGTTGGGTTGAGAAGAATCTGCCCCTTACCCTATCTTTATTATGAGAATCTGTGGGGGGTTATGGAAAGAGCTTGCAAATTAACTTTGGCTTCAGCTCCCATTCATTACAAACTGTCCTGCCCACACTTCGGTGTTAACACATCGTTTTAGAATCATAGTTTTCTCCTATAGCAATACTTCTTCCTACTTTTCTAAGGTGAAACAATTTGTTGCACAATTCTCCTTGAGCTTCAACTCATGATAGCCTGCCATTCTCGTTCTTCAATAGGCTAAAGAAAATTCAGATTTTTGGAGCTTATATGATATTTTGTTGTTATTAGGATAGGAAGGCATAGCTTTCTTATGACTTTCCTCATAATAGCCTGATATGGAGTGCCAGAGGAATCCAACTGGGAGAGGAAAGTCTTCAAAAAAAGACTGGAACTCCTGGTTATGTGATGTTGGGGCAGGTGACCTTCAGATCCATCTCATACCTCATACATATGTTAATTTAAGATAGATTAGAGTATAGCAGGACCTCAAATAATGCCATTTTGGTCATTATTATTTTATTATAACATAGATGAGAAAAAAAATTGATTCCCTATGGTTCACTGTCTGGATAGATTTTGCATCTTCTCCAGATGACAGTGTGGATTTTCTCTGGGAGCTTTGTTTTCCTCCCACATCCTAAAGATATGCATGCTTGGTTCACTGATGTATTCCAGTTGTGCCAGTAGGGAGGGGTGTGTGTGTGACGTATTCTGTGATGGAAGGGCATCCAAGGCAGGGTGGGTCCTGTCTAGACCCTGAGCTGCTGGAAGAGACTCTAGATCCCTCAAACCCAAACTATAATAAGTGGGTTGGAAAAGGATTGAGTGAGTATAAATGACTGATTAATATTAAAAGTATTTAGAAGTTTGGCGATGCTTTTGTGACCAGAAATATGCCATAGGAACGTAACTCTTATTTTTATCAATGAGTCTATAGTTTGGTTTGGTTATATAGTCTTTCACTTACAAGTCAGTTTCCAAAAATCTTTAGATGACTTTCAGTGAGAACTTACTATAAATGAAAGCTAAGTTGTAAAGCTTCAAGAAGAAAATTTAGTAGAAAATCATATTGACAGGAAGTAAGCATATCTATTTTGGGCAGAACAGAGAAAGGTATAGTATAAAGAAAAAAGTTCAATTGATAAATTAGACTTCATCAAGAAACTATTAAGAAAACAAACAGGCAAGGCACAGTTGCGAAAAATTATTCTCAAAACATATGTCTGGTATTGAACAGGTATCCAGGATGTGTAAATGACTTACACTAGCCAAAATAAAAATAAATTTTAAAGACAAAAATAGGCAAAATATTTATTGAATCTTCCCCAGGGGAAGAGACAGGAACATCAAGAAAGCCAAGTCTCAAAAAATATAATTGGCTAGTAAGCACATAAAAATGTGTTCAGCATTTTTCACCACACAATTGTTAAATCAAACCCATCAGCATGGCTAAAGCTGAGACCTGAAGAACCAGGTGTTGGAGAAGATGTGTAGTGAGTGGCTAGAAGCTTCCTACACTGTTGGTGTGATGTAAAATTCTACAAGCACCTTTGGGGAAGATGTGGCCATTTTTAGTAAAAAGAAACAGATACCTCCTTTGTGACTTAGCTTTTCCATCTTCTAGGCATTTAGCCATGAAACAATGATAGAATATGTTCACAAAAAGATTAATTCAGAATGGTTTGTAGCAATTTATCCATAATAGTCAAACTCTGGAAAACACCCGGAGTCTATGACCAGGAGATATAGCATCTCATAGAATGTGGTACTCTCATCAATGAATAGAATGAGCTGTCACACATGCAGTAGCACAGACATACCTCATAAACACTGGGCTGAGTAAAAGAAATGTGCACACAGGAACACCTACTGTAAGATTCAAGTTATAGTAAGTCCCAATATGGGAAAAAGTGATATTGGGTTGCCTCTGGTGGGGAAGGGTGAGGTTGATGGAAAGAATGTGAGGGAGCTCTCCCAGTGCTACTTGGAGCCTAGTTTATCCCTGAAGGGAGGTCTGGATTAAACCGATGATTGATTTCCTATGTCCTACTGACCCAGGTACTGACAGGTAAGATATGCATTTCACTTTCTGTACATTTGCTTCCTCCCAATAATGAACCATAAACAAATATTGAACTCTAGTTACTGATGTACAAGCTCCAGAAGGAAAGTATACCAAGATATATAGCATACTTTGAAACAGAGAGAGAACTGGAAAGAAAAAGACAGAAAGAGGAGGAAATGCTATACTGATTTTAAAAACTAATGAGTCAGAATATAAAAGTAATATATGTGGATCATGTATTAGTTTCCTGTGCACGTTGTAACAAATTACTGTAGCTGAGGTTAAATGGTTAAATTGCTTTCAGACCCTGGAGCACAATAGAAAAAAAAAATCTAAATTTCTCTGAGGTTCACAGATGCAGTTCATTTGCAGATGACACAACCTGAGCAAGTCGAAGCAACTAATCTTGATCTGAGCCCCAAGGCTGGCTGGAGCCAGGAGATTGCAAATGCAGAGGAGGTGGGCTGCTCAGAGGCAAAGGGCCCACCAACAGAAATTCAGAACGCCAGTTATAAGAAAAAAAGCATTTTCATACTCCCTTATGTTTGAAATGCCTTGTAATTAGTCAGTCAACTTCAGCCAAGTACATTTTTTTTTTACCTTATCCCACTCCTTAGCTGAAAGAATTTAACTCCATTGTTCTCAATTCTCGTCACCCAATCCTATATAACCTTATTCTTTTTCTTACTCAGAGAGGCATATTCGAGTTTACCCCCTACCCTTTGTCAACTGATTTGCAATAAAACTTCTTTTCTTAGCCCCTGTTGTCATAGTACAAGCTTTTATGTGCAAAAGGTGGTGAGTCCATTGCTTTGTAACATTACCACAAACTCGGTGACTTAGAATAACAGAAACTTATTCTCTTTCAGTTCTGGAGACCTTGAGTCTTAATCAAGGTGTCAGGAGGGCCATGCTCCCTCTGGATGTTCTTGGGGAGGTCAGTCCTTGCTTCTTGCAGCCTCTTACGGCCACCAGCATTTATGGCTCATCGCTGTATCCCTCTTGCTCTTCCTCGGTCACATGACCTCCATCCCTTTTGTGTGTCTCACATCTACCTCTGCCTTCTTTTATGAGAACATATGTCATTGAATTTAGGACCCACTGGATGATTCACGATGAGCTCATCTCAAGATTCATAATCAAATTAGATCAACAAAGATCCATTTTCCAAATAAGGCCAGATACATAGGTTCCAGGATTTAACATGGATATCTTTTGGGAAACCATGTTTTGGTCTACCTCTAGAGAGAATATAAATTAACTTGTAGCAAACAATACATAGTAATTGAATAATAGCCTATAATAAACTACCTAACTTTTGAGATTGTTAACAGTAAATATTTTTTGCAAGGTATCGGATACTTAAAATTTTAGATTATTTTTAGATAATATGAACAGTTTTAGAGCTTCATCATTTTGTTCCTGTTCAATACAAGAACATGTCAGTCCTTAGTGGCACACATCTCAGTGTTCCCCTTGAAAACTTGATGGAATGTTGATACAAAACAACAAAGTACAAGCATCTATGGTGAGAGCTGTTTCTATGGAGTACAGAGGTGGGTGCCCTGCTGAATGGACAGACTTTTAACCTATTTCAGAAATTGCGGAGTTCTCTTTTAGACTTCTCCTAATATCTCACTGCTCCTGGATCTCCAATTCTGCATCCTGTGGATGATCGAATAAGCACCCTTCCTTCTATATTCCAGCATCAAATTTCCTAGTGAAGGTTGCAGTAGCCCTTTCATAGAGGCTTATCATGCAATAGGAACAGAAAGCAGACATTAATGTCAGTGTGAGGAGTTGGTCCCCAGGGAGGGGGACCAGGAGAGGTGCTGGCTTGCTGTCTGATGTGAGGTGGAATTGAGTGCCTGGGAGGGTGAGAGTGGAGTTCATGAGTAGAATCACTCGGAAAGTGATTCTGATGGGAGTGTGGAAGGTGATCGCAAGAACAAGCAGGTGGAATATGGCAAAATCATAGGGTAAGAAGAAGGAAGGTGTTGGTCAGTGCCAGTAAATATTAAGTAACTCTGTAAGACAGGCGGAGCAGAAACAGAGTTGGATACCATAGCATTTCCTAGTTGCCATGCTAATGCCTTCCTGGGGGCTAAACATTTTAATCATCCTGACCACCCTGCCACTGCCACTTTAAGTAAAAAGAACATGGAGACACAACAAATATATAATTTTCTCAAAACCAGCCAGCTAGGAGTAAGGAAAGGTGAGATTGCACACACATTTGCAGCACAAGCATCTGAGAGAAAGGCTCATCACCCATGTTCATTTCATACACCTGGAAACTCAGCAGAGGACAAGTGGGGCTGCTCCCCTGAGGCCACTTGGCTATAAGTGGCAAACTCAGGTAGTAACTTGGGGTGGGTAGAGGTGAGAGAATGTTCTGGAACTTACAGGGAACCTCTGCAGCCTCAGAGCAGACTAATAGACTGGATGTGGATCAGAACAGTCTGAACCTAAACTCTGGGCACGTCCACTGAGCTGGGAGAAATAGCTCAGGGAAAACATTGTTGTGCCCCACCCCATAAATGCCCTGTGTGGAACCCTGGCTCTCTGTGCCCTTCTTAACAGGTCCAAGGAGCAGACCTGACTCCCATCTTCACATCTCATTGCCAAGAAGGGGCATTCAAACTTGGGCAGTTTATGGCTGAGTCAGAAATATAAGTCAACTAGCTTTGAGACATAGTGTGTGGAAAGCAAACCTTCCCAGTATTTGCCTGTCTACATTGTGGTGTTGTCTTGTTTTACAGCTATTGTTGAATCCTTAACTTCCCTACTGGGCTATTAGCTTCCAATAATAGAGACCTCAGTCATCCTTCTTTCTCCCCAAATGTTAACAGATGCTCATCTGGAGAGGATTTTCTAAAGGCAGTTATGTTGCCCATTTGTCTGTAAGGCGGCTATGAAAATTAAGATTTAGAGCTAGAGTTTATAAAAAGGTGAAAAGAAAAGGGAAGACAGCCAAAAATTAATGATTGATATATTTGGTGTGAATCCATATTCTTAATTGTATGTATATATACACACACACACACACACACACACACACACACACACACACACACACATATATATATATATATATATATAGAGAGAGAGAGAGAGAGAGAGAGAGAGAGAGAGAGAGAATGAGAAAGAAGAAAGGGAGAACCAGAGAAAGAAAGAAACAAAGAAAAGAAGAACCCTTAATCATGCTTGACATTTAAGGAGGAACACAAAAAGAGCCTCCTATAAACCAAGGTACCACATTGAGCATTTGTAAATGCTACATGGGTTACACTTTGGTGCCGCTTTTCTCTGAAAAGAGAAGTTTCCCGAATAAAAGTGATTTCCAACTTAGCTCAATTCAGAAGGTCATGCATCCTTCCATGTTGCTTTCTCATTTCCACAAAATGGTGACATTTTCAAATGAGTCAGAAAATCTCTGCCCTCTCTCTTGTCACATCTTTCCATTCCTCTTATGCAAAAATGTTCCCAGTATTCAAAGCAAAGCCAATTTTATTAGTCTTTGTTGGACATTGTTCTGTTTCTTCAGGATATAGGAGTGCCCAAAGCTTACCACCCCACAGCTTATGTTCTAGTTGGAGGGATAAGCAAGTAGTATCTCAGGGGTTACCAGAGCCATGAAGGGTACATCCCTGGGACGGGCTGGCCAGGGAAGATTTAGACATGCCGTCATGGACAGGATTGTCTGGAAGGCCTCTTGGATGAGATGAATTTGTACAAAGTGACATCTAGCAGAAGGGTCAGGCAGAATGTAATTACCAAGAGACAGAAATTTCTTTTTCACCATAATCTTAAAAGATATTTAGGCATTTCATACCACTCTAGGTACTTCTTTATGTATAAATTGCCCTTCTTTTTATTAGCTAACACACCTTCTTAGGCAATCTGAATATAAACTTCCAGGAGATCATGAGACCTACGTTTAACTTCTTGGACGAAATAAGTATTTTAAAATTTATAACACGTGGTTGCCTGGTGTCTCCTGCTTGAATATGTTGCAAGAATAACTGAAGTGAATGTAGGAAACCAGGTTATCCCAGAGAAGATGAGAGCACTTCAAGCAAAAGTCCCTCATGTCTCATTTATTTAATAATTCTTCAGGCAGCAGAACATCTTTCTTCTAGGGTTTTGCTGATCTTATAAAGTTCCTGGGACACTCCACAATGCTTGGGGGTTCTTCTAGGAGAACCAGAATTCCTGAGGGCTGCCATCTGCTTCCTTGACATTTATTTCTTTTGGCAATTCCTGTAAAATTGCTTGCTAGGGTCGTTCCCACGATTGGGTAATTGGGGTACTATTCTCCCTGAAGTAAGTGATCCTCCTCTCAGAGTTACTGGACACAAAGGGGGCCACCTTAAAGCTCATCTCACAAAAGTGCGTATCTCACAAAAGCCCTTGGTAACTAACTGGTCTTCCCAAATCCAGTGATGAGATGTGGGCTCCAGGATTTCTCCTGATGGTTCAGTGTTGTGCAGTTGGCCATCCAGGATCTTCGACACGCTGAAGAGCTCAGGGTGGATTGCCTGAGCCAACATTGAGGCATCAGTCCCCAGAAATGGAGTGTTTTAGCTGCAAAGGGCATGGTGATTTCGGCCATGCCATTTATTATTAAAGTACTGGAAGTCAGCCTTGGGTGGGCAGGGTTTGCACCACCACTCACTTATCTTTCTGTACATGGTGTTCAAACACCGGATGTCCATTATCATTAACCCTCACCCCCTCAGTACCATGAAGGAGGATCTGCTTTTGGAGACAAACCTCGGTTTGAACCTAATCTTTAATAAATAACTCTCAGTTTTTTTGAATTTCAGTTAAAAACATGCCAATTCTTCAAGATTGATTGGGGGATTAAAGGAAATAATGTTAATTTTATCTCATAATAGAAGTTTAGTTTATAGAAATACTATTTTTTTGAGGCATGGTGACAAGTTTAGCTTCTCCCAGGGGACATACGCAGACATGATAAGTATGGTAACATCACCCAGTGGGCTTCAGGGGTCCTTTTTCTCCCTTCAGTGCTGAGTGGCTGCCAAAGTGATGATGAGAAGAGCAGGGCCAATTCTTGGAGGCCGAGCACTGTTTTGTTTTCCTTCTACATTTCCATGTCTACTTGGTTATAAAGACATTCGGCCACCTCTGCCCTCTAAACAGCCTCAGCTCATAGCAGTGCCCATGAGTTCCCCATCATAATAGGATCTCTCAGCCCTTGGTGGCCAGTGTGTAGCAGGCTTGTGTCGGTGTCACCTGTATCCAGCTCATCCCTGTGACCCTGGTTCAAATGCAGATTTTTTTTTCGATTTCTTTGTTTTCTAGTCTTTTACTTCCCTAGAAAAATTCCTGGTTGGGAGTGGACATACATAAGACATGTAGAAACTCACTGAGACACATACAGACCACACTCACAGCACACATTCACAGACACACTCATACAGAGACACACACACTTACACAGAGATTTATACACTCACGGAGACACAGACTCACAGAGAGACACAAAGAGCCACACACAAGCACAGATTTAATTCACACAAACACAGACATACTGGGGCTTTTTGGCTATATTGTTAATACATGTGCTGATAGAGTTCATAGCTGGTTTACAGAAAATTACTGCCTGAATGAGTATATTTAGGCTTACTTTTAGAATAAGGTATAAAATTATTTTGATAAACAGATTCATATAAACATGCTGGGTCTCAAGAGTATTTTAATGATGATTTTAGGGATGGAATAGGTAGCAACTATTTGGCTAGAATTACCTATCCTTAGATAGTGCAATTGAAAGAAAACCCTCTGGGTGATGAGCTATTTATAACACTGTTTAAAAAGGTTACCTTGTGCAATGCGGCATCTCATTAGGAGTTAAATCCTGGAACGGCCTGGCAAAAAAAAAAAAGCTGTTCTTTAAAATAACATGCTGTCAGAGTGGCGTGAAAATGCTGCCGTTACTGTCTATGAAGTGAGCATGTGACCGCGGTGATTCGAACTTCTGTGGTGAGAAATCCCGAGGCACTCTCCTGAGCCCTGCTCACAGATGGCAGAGCAGATAGGTGCTCCCTTCATTATTTAAGGTAAAATATTACATGACAGAGCACAAGAAAACATGTTACTTGAAAAAGCAAATTGACAGAGTCTGTCATTTTAGAAAACTAAAATTATAAAGAGCTCTTCATGTCTCCAGGAAAATAATGGAGAAACGTCAGGCTCTGTGGTGTTCCTGAATAGGTTTTAACTCCAATGCATCACAAGTCATTTTTTAGGAAAAGCCATTTTTCACACATTTACAGAAATAATTTGCTTCAGATCTACAATGAAGACTTGGAGCCACACAGGCTTTTGAGCCTGCCAATTCAGGGTAATGTCTGGGTATCTTTTTTTAAAAAAAAATCAAAACTTAAATTAGATCTATGCACAGTGTGGAAACAGCAGATACAGAGCTAGGGGAAGAAAATAAAAAAAGGAACATTCTTTAGGCAAGCCCCTCCCTCCAGACAAAGTCAGATGACAGCCTTGTGCTGTTATCACGGCTGCACACAGCCAATGCAGAGATAATGAAACAGCAATGTTCCTGGTTCACTGTTTAAAAATATAAAAGCAATCATTTACAGATGAAGACTATCCACTCTGCGATTTAAGGAAGGAAAAGTAGAGAAAAAAAAAAAAAGAATCTGCGTCCTGGTCATCTCTGAGCTGCTTGGAGATAATTAACAATTTGATCCTCCTGGTTCTTCCCAAGGAAGTGATTTGTCACCAAGCAAGAGATGGGCAGGTACCATGTAAGTGGGTCCTGATCTGGCTGTGCTCCCACACAGCTCCCAGCCACCTTCTGTTGCCGGTGGGTGAAAATTCTCATCTTGAACCCTTATGGAGACCCTGGTTCCCTCCACCTTCTCCAGCAGAGGATACACTCCTTAAGAAATAAACAGTGTCCCTTACTAGGAAAGCCAGCGATTGACAAGAAATGTCACACATTTAACTCCACAGTTAGATCTGAATCTAACTATAGTTACAGTTGAGTCACTGAAAGTCTGGGTGGGAGAATTTGTGAACATCTAATGATAGAATTTAAAGAATCCCTTTTTTTTTTAAACTTATTTTAAGCACATTTCAGTAGTAGAGCCACAGTTCTCAAATAGCCTATGAACTGTAAACATATCCTCAATATTTGATAGGCAAATTGATTTTGTCATCTATCTGGAAATTTGTTGAAATGTTTTAAACATCTGTTCTGAAACATATTTTATATTATCAATTGCATGATGTAGATGTAAAGGTTTAGCTGACAAAGATAAACTTCAGCCAAGCCCTGATCATAATGAACAAAAAGATTCTGAACTTAGTAAGAATCTAAAAACTCAGTACATATTAATGTGTTACAAAATTCCCCTCACCTAATGTAAACTTTGGCTAATGACAGTTGGGCTACTTCTCAATGTTGTGAAAGGCTTTATAACCATGTGCCAAATACTAGAACCCATGCCCTTAAAAATACTAAACCTGCATTTCCTTTCATTAAAAAGATACTCATTTGATTCTATTATTAATACTTGTGAAACCTAATTTACAATATTTTAATGAAGATATATTAATTGAGGATGTCTCCCCCAGTTTCCTAGAATACATTAATTAAAATTGTAAAATATTTATCTCTAAGTTACATTTTCTCCAAAGAAAGTGTGATATTTAGAAAACAAACGTGGTTGCCTTGTGAAAGGTTATTTTTTTTCAAATGAGCCAACACAACGGAATAAAATATATGATCTGTCGTGGCTGAGTCACTTCCTGTTTCAATAACAAGAATGTCATCAGCTAAACTCTAACCAGCACAGCTTGTCACTCTGTGTGTGGCTTTATTTGTACATGTTGCCAGAAAGTTCTTAGGGAAAATACACTCATCATTCTGATACCAAAAAAGAAACTTTTGGTGAGCTGTTTTGGTTATAGCTGTTGCCTTGTTCATTATTTATGCTACAGGCAAAGCTTGCATTATGGGAGGGAAGTGTTTGCTGTAATGTTGCTTGGGGAAGTCGTTACTTGGTCCTGTCACCAAAGCTCTAACACACCTGTGCCATGGTTTTTCAAATATTGAGAATTATGCTCCTGTGGTGTGGCAGGGGCACTGAATAGCAGGGTCCTAGACTTTCTTCCTCTGAAACCTCAATGGTTCTTTTCTAGTATCATGGAATGGAGTTGACAGACTTTGTGTGACCACAGCTCTTGACAACCCGAATTCAGAATCTGGTCCCCAGAACTCTTAATGTAAATGATTCTTCATTGTCATGTTGCCTTCAGGGCAAGGCCTCCTTTCTACCATTTTTGCAAAGTGTAACAACTCAGCAGTTGAAGGATTCCAAGTAGTGGCCCCTCGTCAGTTCAGCTAAGAGTCAAGGTCCAGAGCTCAGGAAAGTGGGAGGTGGGAGGAGAGAGTTTAGGCCCCTGGTCTGACCACTTCTGGAAACATGCCTGTTTGTCTCCCAGGCCAACATTCCTTGAGTCAGATTCTCAGTGCACAGATTTCAAGGCCGCTCCAGCTTTCACCTGTAGAAAGCCACCTGGGTGACTCATCAGGTGGATATTCCCTTAGAGTGAGAATGAAACATCAGAGGGGAGAAGGACTTCTTGTTTCTCTAAGGGACACTTAGACAAACACTGAGTCATGTTTTGACTGTTTGAAAAATTTGTTGCCTCTATGGAAGCGTCGTTCTTATCCATAATCCAGAGAGAATGACATGATCTCCAAGGTGCTCTTGAAAGTGTGTGCTAAATATCCATCTAGAGTCTGATTTTAAGGGCATCATTACATTGTAGTAATTAACATAGCATTCTGTTGCATTCAAAGTTCTGCCTAAGTGTCTAATCTGGAGATAGGTGCTCTGTAATTCCCAGGTAAATATTTGGTCTTAGTTATAAAGAATGTATAAAGTGGGCGTGACCCTGCCTTCCGGTCAATAGGCCCCAGATAGCCTTGTGAGGGAGTGCTGACTGAGTCACAACTGCAACTGTTGGCCTGACACATCCCCTCCCAGTGCCTTTCCGCAGGGCTACACTTCCTGCTCGAATGGTGCTTTCACTTGTGCCTCAGTTACATAAACCAGCTTGAGAATATGCTATGGTATAAATGTTGAAGTTACGAAGATATGGCACAACTCATTTTTTCTACTACATCTTAAAGTTCCTGGGTACAGGGGTTTAGTTATTAGAGCTCAGAAGATGGCCTCACAGTATGGGGCTATGGACACGGGTTTGGCTCCCAATCCAGCACAATCTAGGGATGTTCAAGTGGATTTGAGTGAATTTCAGAGTTTTAATCCATTAGGGATTGGTGTGGCCCATCCTTAGCATTTAGAAGTGGTTTGTATCTCTGGGTCCTTTCAAGACCTCAATAAATACAAAGTCTACCTCTGAATTGCTTTGCCTTATCAAGAGATTGTGGGCTGGGCATATACTGTGGCTGGTAATTTCCTGCTTCCGCTCAAATTAAAGCAACAATTTAGTCATCGGAGAGCCTCCAGGCTTTCCCTGCCAACTTATTCCCAGCATCATCCTCTAACAACAGATGAATGTATGTCTGCATGTTACCTCACTTCCTATTGCATGGTCTCAAATCCCCTGGGTTGAATCCCTTAGCTTGGTATCTACGCTGTAAGCTTTCCAATTCCCAGCTCCCGCCATAATGTCACTCACTGAATGCTGCATCTCACCAGTCTACTTCTTAACCTAGTACCTGGAAGACCTAAAAACCCTGTCCTCTCTGTGACTTGCCTTTCCCACAGACCTTTGCTTTGCCAGGGGACCCACTCCTTCCTCTTTTGGCTGTATCTTTCTAGCCCTCCCTGATTATATATACCTTTCTCCTCTGCATATCTGCACTGACCTGTGTCCCGATTATTTGACAATTACAGAGAAACCCGTTGTTTTAGCAACTCCACTTCTTCAAAGAAGGATGTATAAGAGAGCTGGTGTCAATTCTGAGCACACTGGTAGTCGTGATACAAATGTCCACTTCTGCAGGGACTTTGAGCCAGTCTTACTTTTGTCTGGGCTTCTTCATTTGCAGCATGGGGGCACTCACACCTATATCATGGATTCGCCATGAAGGTTAAAGAGGCAGCACATGTAAAATGCCTATATTCTGAAGAACAGCCCACACAGAGTAAACGTCTCCTCCAGTTCCAGGAGATCCCCGGGGAGGCGAACATTAGCTCTCTTTGGTAGATCCTCAGAAAGATGATTCTGCCCCAGGTCCTATTACTAATGTTTCAGATTTGGGGTTCTGAATTGGTGTGCTTGACAGGACCTAGTCCCCTGTGCCCCTCCAGAGTGACAAGCCAGAAAAGAATATCCTGGCGCATGATTAGCGGCAGCTCCTGCTGCTGTGGTTACAAGCCCTGTTGCTATTTTAGGACTGGTATTGTTCAATCTGGGTTTCATTTTCCTTCGCTGTCTATTTTGGCATTGCCTTCTCTGCAGAGGCATGGCCAGAGGCTTAGAGATGATCTTTGTCCAAGTTTATGCAGTGAGATATCACCATGGAAGAAATAAATGGGTGGCAGGACTTAAAATTGCACTTCCCATTCAGAGTGACTTTAAAAAAAATTTAAATAAATATGCTCTCTTAGAACTCTTTTTTGTATGTTAAGTTAAAGGAAATTAGATTTACCAGTAATATGAATTATTGGAGGTACAAAGTAATTACTGAGGACATTCTATAGTCTTTATATACTTCATTGTGTGTGTGTTTGTTTATGTGTGTTTGGTTGAATACAACTATTTTCCAACTGGGACCATTATTAGAATTACAGCAAGGAATTTTCCTGTACTCTTTGAAGAAGTCTGTCGATACAATAGAACCAAAATGTAAATAATGGGAGATAAAATTTTTTTAAGTGTTGGAAGCTTATGCTAATCAGCGGTCAGCTCTCATTTCCTATTTCTAAGATTCTCTACCACACAGGGAGGGGAGCAGGGGGCACCTGGAATGGTACTGTGGTTTAAGTTACATTTCTTCTTTACCAACCTGTGTCATTAGTGTGGGCTTGACAAGGCAGCACTTTGCTCCTTCTCACTGCAGCCGGTCCCTTGATCCTTCAGAATCCTGTGTGCCCTGTTTTCCTGAGGACTTCAGCATGAGATCTGATAGCTGTTGGGGAACTGGCACGTTGTCTTGTGGGTGCGTGTATTTAATGCACACTTGCCACTCTATGTTAGAAGCTGTAAGACACTCTAGTGCTCACAAAGGTCAAATCACTTTGCATTGGTCATTCAGTGTTGTTCTGAAGGGAAAACAATGCCTTTCTGACAGTCATATGAGCTCAGGTGAGGACAATGACAGACTTGAAGGTATGGCTCTTCTGTGTGGAATTAGCCACAGTCTAGAGAACTTGAAAACTCGTCTTGAGGCTGATGCATGTCAGAACTGAAGAGGATTTTGTCTCTCTCAACTTGGTCAGCTCCCCATGTCTCCTTAAATGGGCTTACAGGAAATACACTCACAGGTAAAACAACCTTTGGCACCACAAGCCTTAACTTTCAGTTCAGAGAACGGTGAGTTCCCGGTACAAGGGAGTGGAAGTTGATGTCATCGAAAAGATATTGCCTTGCTTTGAAATCAGCAAGTGTGTTCAAAGTCCTCCGGCTCATACACCACTGAAAAATGTGTTTCTGTATAGCCACTGGGCAGCTTTGTGATCAGCAGATGTTCCCAAAACAAAAGTATGTATGTGGCTTCTGTTAAAGCCTGCCATGGAGGTTTGACATGGGCATTGCAGCCCTGTTTTCATGTACAGCATTCCCGGAAGATATTGTTAGGAGTGAAAATCCAAAATTAGCTCTAGGCCAAGAGTGAATAATTTCGACAGCCACTCTAAAATGGTTGCTATGTCTGGAGTCATATATGGGTGAAAGTAATGATTTCAACAGGAAATGAAAAGAAAAGGAAACTTATTGCACACAACAGAAAAATGCTTAAACTTTCATCTGTGAAAGAGTTCAACTTCCAAGGCTTGCTTTTATGAAATATATTTGAAATTTTACTGAATTGCAGGGTTAAATCTGAAAACATTGTTTCCTTTAATTACTATTTAACAGCTGGCTGACATTTCACTGCTGTATGTGTGCTCCTTCTTATAACTAAAAACTAGTGAAAATTTAATTGAATTTTGATGACAATAGCATCATTCTATATTTATTTCTTAAAGCAAGTTCATGTTTGAAATTTGCTGATGTATTCCTTTTAGTTTAGTTACATAACCTATTTTTCTCAAGGAATAAAATTAAATTCTTTACTAATATGAAATGTTTTTGCTTTTTCAGTGTAAAGACACATATATCAAGAAATGCACAGAAAATATCTCCTTGTGATATAAATTCATCATGGCTAGTTATTAAGGGTATCTCCTTAGTATTTCTGTCATACCTTATACAGCTTTCTTCACAGACTTGGGAGTGGGTGTTGAAGGGAAGTGCTAAAATATGGAACTTCCTGACAAACTGTCAGTTGGCTTCATCATCTAAACTCTCATCAACTGATCCCCTTAACAGCCAGGTCAAAAGCTGGTTAGAGGATGGATCGGGTTCCAGATTTGGTATTTTAAAGAAGCTTGCAGGGGTTCCATATAACTAATGAGCATTTGAAATTCTCGTTAATTTCAAAAGAACATTGTAGTTTGGAGGAATAGGGCAGTCTACCATAAGCAAATATTCTTTTTATTAGAAACTGAAACTCTTGGTGTGAATATCCTAATAATCAGCAACTATAAAGGCATACCCCAACCCAACTAAACTCAGAATGCACAACTGTAAGTGTTACAGCTTTTTTAGAATTTGTCTAGTAGGTTTTCTGGTCTTCACCGGAAGACCCCCCCCCAAAAAAAAAAAAAGAATGCACAACTGTAAAGAATAACTGCGTGATAGTTGTAATAATAATAATAATAATAATAATAAACACTGTTACTGTCATTGAGAAAGAGAAAACAATCTCTGTAAAGTATGCTCAAGCTCTGTCCCCAGAGGGCTGACCAAGGTACAGGACCTGAGTGGCCAGTTCAGACTATGAAGAGTGTGAAGGCAGCTGTGATCTGGGATGTTGCCCCCAGGGTAGGAAACACACATATTTGAGGGATAAGTGGGCTATGTCATTTTAGGTGGACAGTGGTGATACATCATTCATTCAATATCCAACAGTTGTCTGTTTGCCATCAATTTTGTGAAAATGATACAATCATGTATTTGGAGACACTCATGTGAATGTTACAGGAGGAGTGTTTTGAGTAATTAGGAGCACATTTTCTAATTCAACCCAGCACCTCACTTTCCCTTAGAAGACCAACCCATTTGCCTATGGAGAGCAGCCTTCAGAGCCACAGTGCTGGGGCTATCAGGAAAAAGAAATCTTAGGAATTTTAAACTTCTACCTGGTCCCCTGCTCACACCCACTCTTTCTGTCTCCAGGCAATGGAAGTGCCCTAGGCTGTTGACCTTCCAGCTTCCTCTGCTAGCCTAACTGCTGTGCAGTCCCTGAATCAGCTTCTCTCTGTTGACATTTCTCCCAGTTGTGTTGACTGTGCCTGCCAGGCTGGCAGTGCCTCTTAGGAGGATGATCCCTCCATCTCTGTTCCACAACCACGAGCCTCCTGAGCCCACTCTACATCTACTCTAAGTCATGTTCAAATCCGTCTTCTGCTCAGAATATCAATATGGCAGATAGGGCTGGTGAAGTTCGAGCCTTGGTTAAAGTTACATAACTTACAGTACACAAGCTCTCTTGTTAATAATAGAAGATATCTTCTTGAGTTGTTCTAATTCTACAAAGAGGTAGAACTTTCAAAAATCTCCCTGGGAATTAAAATGTTTCTCCTTAATGTAGCTATAATCAGTTTTGAATTTCTAGTGACAAAGGTGATTAGTTCAGATATTCTTGGTAGATAGGCCTGATATACTTTCAAAAAGTTGGCTCATGGTTTTGTGATTAAATTCCTTAGTGCAGATGATTATCAAGAAATAACAAACACAGTCTTCCTCCAAATCAGTGGTAATGTATCCATATGGCCTATGTGTCCAGTGAAACTTCTCATTCCTGCTATAGTTCCCTTCCAACACAGAGAGGCATGTTGGGGGATAGGAAGGTGAGAAAGCAACCCTCCCTGAAGCTCTGGGGTGGCTGAGGCACTCCTCTCTAATATATGTTGCTCTGAACTCCTCAAACACAGTGTGTAGTTGCACATTATGATGAATGTATAGGTGGTCACTGATTTTTAAAAAGTCCTTTTACCATAAATCTAACACAGATGTAAGAGCTAACATTTCTTTCCATTTTTTTGAAAGACCTAAACCCTTGAGCTTTTTTGTTTACAGTAGGAGCCCAAGATTGATACATAACTCAAGATGAACTCACTAGGACGTCTTTTCCAGAGAAGTTTTGATGTGCTTACCTGTTGTTTGGGCTCATGAATTAGTTCGCTGTTCCTCCCCCATGAAACCAAATACTGCAGAAAGTCAATATATTCTCTGTTTTATGACAATGATTGTGATTCCATGGCACTCAGAACCAGAATGATAGCCTTTCATCAGCCTGCTTGGATTAGAGCTTGTATCAAAATAACGCCCACAAAGACATGATTCTCCTGCTGTTACCTTTTATAATTCACAGGCAATCACACTGGAAATAATCATGTGTTTGTGGGTGGGTGGCTAAAGAGAACACATTTTGTCAAAATCCTGAGTTGCACACTTGTGAGTTGGCTTTCTGTCTGTGCTTCTAACTTCTTTTTCAGGAGCCTTATGTTGGCCTCTATGCTCTGCTTTCACCTACCCATTGATCTTTTTTATATATTCAGAGCCTCTCTGAGAACAAAAGAGAGAAAAGAAGAATTGTAATAAAACAGGCTTTATTTTCTTTTGATCATGGCCACCCCATCCTGTTGCAGGTCCTTACCCTTTTCTCACTTTCTGGACAGACTTCATCTTTCTAATGGCCAGTTTCCTGGTACAGGTGGACACGGGCTGTCCTAGATAACCTACCTTGGGAATAATACACTCAAGCACGGGTCTGAAACCCAACTTAACTGGTTTCTTTGTTTTCTGGAAACAGATTAAAATTCACTTACCTTCCTAAAAATATCTTAGGTTCAGACAGTTAATGTGTTTAAATTGTTTAGACATCTGGGAAAAAGCTGTAGTCTGTTGAGTTAAATCAGAGAAAAATATGTTGTGTTTTAACCCTAAGGTAGATATAAGAGATAAATGTTCATGTTTTTGAGTATGCCCACAAATTCTTTGAAAATCTTTCTCTTACAGGGTGGAAACTAATTTCCCCCTCTTGAATGTAACTGGACCAGGACTCATTTCTAATGAAGAGAATATGACAGAAATGACTGTGTGTGACTCTGCACCCAGGTCATAGAAGTGTGACTTCTTCAAGGAGGTCCTGCAGGTCACTGGGCCTAGGGAACCAGCCGCCATGTCTCCAGGATGCTCAAGCTGCCCTGGGGATGCTAGCACCCAGAGAGCTGGGCTCTCCTACCATGAGCCACATAAGAAGATAATCTTGGCAGTGGATCCTCCAGCCACAGCTAGGTCTTCAAGTGACCGTGGCTTCATCCAATCCCTTTTGCACAACTTTGTGAAATTTCCCAGTTCAGTTCACCCAGGGAAGCTGCTGTGGAATTCTTAAGCCACAGACACTATGAGATAATAAATGTTCATTGTTTTAAGCCACTAACTTTTAGGATCATTTGTTACATAATTATATATATCAATGTTGGATAGGACTGATGCTATTAACATGTAAAACAGTAGCCAGAAATCCTAAGAATTTGCTGTGTCATTTATTTGACAGTGAAGTTTTGAATAATTTGGAAGGATAGGCACAAGAATTTTCTAATATTGATTAATGTTGCCATTATTTAGAAAGCCAAGAGTATGACTCGTTCTAATTCCACCTCTTCTCTCCCCCTGAGAAAGTCTTCTATCACTGCATATGTTTTCATCTCTAACAGGACAGTCATGCTTTGGGTCTAGGTAATTTTCATAGACTCCATGTTTCCTCTAGCCTTGAAGGAAAATGGTAAGTTATTAGTGTATCTTCAGTGAAAGGCATATGCAAAAAAAAAAAAAAAAAAAAAAAAGAATCCTTGCATGTGAAAAATAGAATTGAGGAGTCACTTATTTTAAATATAAGTCAGCACAAATGTACCAAATCAACAAGAAATAGAGCACCCTATCAATTCTTGACTTGTTTTTCTCATTGCTCAGGCCACCCTTTGCTGACCCCAAGCACTTTTGATACTGTGTTAAGGTCCTCTTGGCAACTAGAAACCAAAGACCAGACAGAGCCCATGTTACTAGTGTATGGCAGAACAGACATAGGGGCACCTTGTCATACCCCCTAACAGCACAGTGATTGAGTATGTCAGGGTTAGAAACTGGATGTGATAGAGGTTTTTGGTGATGCAGAGGGTCTCCATTTTTATAAGACTAGCTACTAATGCCTTTTCAGTGTAGGAAAATTAGAAAATATAGATGAACAAAGGAAAGTTATACAAATTGCCCATAATCACACAACTTAGAGGTCAATGCTATCCAGTTTGCCCAGGCTTGTCACTGGAGAAAAGTCCCTGGCAGGGTGCTTGTCTCCTATCTGTTATTTATCTGTCTGTTTTCACAGCCACACATGCCTTCAAGCTATGAAAATAGAAAAACATCTACCATACTGTTTGGCAACCTGCTATGGTTTTATTAACACTATCTTACATATATTATTCTGTATCAATGAATAAATATCCGTTTGTCTCAATATATTCAATCTGCAACCTATATTCCTAAAACTAATAGCAGCAAGGCCAGGGTTTGAAATGCTGCATCAGAAGATACATTTTAAGACTCAATATATTCCATCAAATCACCTTCTTAAAAAGTTATTGTCAGTTTGCATGTGTGTTGACTGTGTTTGGAGCAGACATACAGCATGAAATTTGCAAATCTGTCAGCATTTGGTGACAGAGTTTGTTTCAAGTTTTAAACAATGGCAAGACACACAGTGGGGTTCCAAGTCACAGCTTCCCCTTGGTTTGATGGAAACGTCCTTTGTTGGAATTAAGAGATGTTGCTTGTTATTGTTTCCTTTTTTTTTTAAATGTATGATGTAAACCAAGGCTTAGGAAATGAAGTAAATCTTCCATAAGTTCACACAACTTTTAAAGCCAGCATTCAAGTTGAGAATGGATGGAGGATTACTGGCCCAGGACTCCAAATTCTACCCCCTACTGTTTCCCGTGGCCAACATTTTTCTGCCCCCAGGACACAGGGAGACAACTGACTGCTCCCCTAATATAAACCTGAGCCACCAGCTCTTTACAGTGTTGTAAGTTCCAACTGGTTAATTTAGTCCCATTAACCAGATTCACTTGCCCACTTACACCACTATCACTACACTAATTTTTAATGCATAGACCATTAATGGCTTCTTAATGTAAATGCTCTCTGGTACTTCAAAAGTTAAATCCACAGACTATTTCTTAATGTGATTTTTGATATAATACAGCATTTTAGGCACACTGGGATGTGCTGTGGTGGGGGTGGGGGGGGCCCTCTTCACTTAGTCTTTCCTACTGCTGCAAGAGAGCCACATGCATGACAAATGGATACAAGTGCCTCTTTGTTTTCCTTTCTGGGTATGCAAATATACAGAGAGGAAGAAAAGAAGACACTTTTAAAAGCATCTACTGATCTGTTTTTTAATGCATGCTTCCTCACTTGGGTGCAGTGTTAGTCACATGGTGAAAAAGGCACATCTGTGTGAGCTCCGTGAGCATCTGCCAGCCAGCACGCTCAGACGACTTCAGTGACGGAGTGTAATGACACCTTCAAAGGAGGCAGCCTCAGCCTGTAACTGCCAGGGTAGAAAGGAAAGCCCAACGCTGCAATAGGCCACTGTGACACTGGCGCCGTGTGGCCCTCTGTTGTAGAACTACAGCCAGGGTGACAGCGATACTTTCCAGGAATTGCATCTACTCTGCTACATTTTCCCCCAAATTCCCAAGCTGAATGGATCCAGCACCCTCCCCAACGACATCTGCAGTTATGTCGGTTAAAGGGAGGTGTCTGCTATGCTTCGATGTCCCCTTCTGGGCTGATGATCACAAACCCTGAAGTCACTAGTGCTTTGTAACGAGTCACTCCCACACCTAACAACTTAAAACAACAGCTTTATTTTTTCCCTTGAGACTGTGGGTGGGAGATTTGGAAAAGGCTTGCTCAGTAGCCGGCACTCAGGGTTCCTCAGCCAGTGGCTGGTAGATGATGGTTGGAGGGAGCAGCGGTCATCTAGAAGCCCAGTGGGCTCTGACAAGAGGACTCAGTCTCAATTCAGGCCCCTGGAGCCGCCTGTTGGTGGGGAGTTTCACCAGGGTTCCCCCAAATGGAGCCCGAGAGGTGACCTCCCAGGACGGCCGACTGGGGAATTGGGCTTTGCCCCCACTACTTCCCAGAGGGAGTGTCTCAAGCAACCCACATCAGAGACACACAGCCCCCTCTAAGCTAACATCACGAGGCATATTGCTTAGTGACCAACAGAGGCTGTTGGTTGATGTCACACCTCTGACCAGTCAAAGGAAGAAGACACAGTTCTCATCTCACAGTGGGAGGAGTACCAAATAATTCAGTGCCAACTTTTGTTTAAAGGTTGCAACAAATACTGTGTTATGTCTTTCCAAATTCAATAACATTTTTTGAATGACTGAGTTGGCATTAGGGTGTAGGCCTCTGTACCATCAGAGACAGCCTTAGACATAGCAGATTTCAGTACGTGATGAAACTCTGCTTAAAGAACAATAACAATACATTGGTGTCTTGATGTGACAGTCAGATTGGAGGTCAGTAGTTGCTAATTATAATTAAATTTTATGTAGGGTGTTTCTGGTGGCAAATCTAAATACCTCCTCCCATCAGTTAGCTCTGGAGGTTTCAATGAGAGACCCAGCCTTTTTTTTTTTATTGGGATATCAGTGCAATTAGCCAGTCCTACGTGTCTTCTTAAACAGTAGCTTAAGAGTATTTAGCCCAGAAGCTTCTTTATTTGTCCATTTTTGGACTTGAGTTTGAAAGAAGGATTGAATTGAGAGGCAGCTGGTCGCTCTGTCCTTCGTCACCCAAGCAGTTGGGAGTCTAAGTTTCACCAGCACATCATGTTTTGCCCTGATGTTTCCTTTCGAGAAGCAAGTGCCCTTGCCTCTGTCTAAAGAATCCTGTGTTCCAGGAAGCACATAAGAAAAACAACAGAGTGAAAGTAAGCCAGAGGGAAATGCAATTTGGGCAGCCCTCTAACCCAAGCAAAGGTTCATTTATATTTGTATTCATTATGGTTCCACCTCCAAGCCAAGTTTCCTAAACATGAGAAGCCAAGCTGGCTGAGGGCACCGTGACATCATTTTCCCTTCTGGAGACCCCTCCCCTCTGAGAGCAAGAATGAGTCTCTGCTAATGCAACAGAAACCTGAAGCCAAACTCTTGGGACTTCCTTTTTTACCATCTCCTTCTCCCTCTACCTGTGATCTCAAGGTTTATCCACATTAAAAACAAACAAACAAACAAGCAAGCAAACAAACAAACGAAACTCTCTCTATGGAAACCAAGGGATCCACCTGTGAAACTATAGCACCAGGTAACAGGGTTCACAGCTCATTAAAAGAATGCGCGCTCATGGAAATTTCAGTTGTTAGAGAAATAGTCATCCTTCCTAATTTGGAGTCATACATGTATGATTTCAGGAGCACATCCTTTTCGTTAGCCAAAAAGGGTCTGTCTGGGAGCATTGCTGGAATATACCGCACATCTCCGTCTCACGTAATCACTTACTAACTTCTTCACAATGAGCTTCAACATTCCTTTTCAAGTACAAGTATCTTCAAGTTGAATGTATTTTCCTCCTAGAAAATACCTCAGTGGCCACTGATGGAGTATTTGATCAAGGAGATATGACACATACACACAATGGAATATTATTCAGTCATAACAAAAGGTGAAATGTCACCATTTACCACAAAATGGAAGCTCAAGGGAATTGTGTGGCTAGTAAAACAAGTCAATATGACAAAGACAAATATTGGACATTTGCATGGTAGCAAAAGCAAAATATTTACAAAACTAGTAGACAGTAAAGCAAGATTTCTGAGACTAAGAGAGAGGGAGAACTTGTCAAGGGTATATTAGGGATGGTGGTGGAGAAAAAATGAAGTGCTTTAAAAAACGAAATGGATAATAAATGAAAAAAAAAAAAGAAAAGTGAAGGTTTGTACCACATTTACAACTTTGCATACAATTTCAAAAGACTGACAGCTTCCTATTTAGAACCTCTGCAGAGGGCTCCTGAGTTCCAGGATAAGAACCACAGGCAGTGATGACAGGTGCTAATTGGTGATGATTCAGATAAGGTGTCTATCACAGGGAAAGTAGTTTTAGCAGAAGACCGAAGGAGCTGAGAGAGCTGTATGGATATTCAGGAGATGGTTTTCCAGGAAAAGGGAATGGCAAGTGTCCATCCTCAGCATGGGAATTTGCTTGGTTTTTATTGACATTCATACACTTGCTGTAATAAGAGCAATCAAAAAAGAAAAGTGAAAAACATTTACTTCATATTTTGCAGCTCAATTTGTAGAAAGCAGCATGGGCTGACCGGAACTGCTGTCTGTCAGAAGATCTGGTGTGTGAGGTGTGATGGATCTGCATCAGGTTAAAGTAGACTCAGCTTCCATTTCTTTCCCACTTGTAAATCTGCTTCCCTCACATTCCTCAAGAAGGTCATGTGAGTCACTCCTATGACTTCTTCTTTGACAGGAAGTCAACTGGAGTGGAGCTTGCAGCTTTGTTGAAAACTGCTTGGGTCTGAGGAAACCTTTCATTTTTCTTTGAAGACTATCTTTGCATGGAGATGATCCCAAGTCAGAATAGCTTCTCTTTTTAAAATCTGACTTCTCCTTACCAATTTGATTAGTTCATGGCAAGCTCCTTAGAAGCAATAACCTAGAGAATCGTGGTTGGAAGCACAATGTGAGAAGTCACAGTTAGAGAGGCGGGACATGGGGCTTCAGGGCTGATGGCCAGGAAGTGACTGACTTTATAATATGGATCCTCTTAAATACAAAATCCTCCACAGTGTGTGCTCTTCCCAGAATTCTCACATATGGGGACACACACACGCACCACCTGTGCATGCACTGGATTTCTGGTAAGATTTATTTGGTTGTTTATTGATGTTTACTGGCACTATTAGAAGATTATTTTCCTCCTGTGATATGGTGACAAAAAGCTCCAGTCTACTGTACAAATTTCCTTCCACCCAAGATTAGGTTGTGTTGAATCCTGTGAGCTTCATTCCCTTCCTCTAATTTTGATACCCTTTCATTCCAGATGTATATATTTCTAAAAAGCATGTTTTAGTTGTAGGTTTTCTTTGAACTCAGCAAAAGAGTATCCAGTGCATATAATCTAAAACTTATATTTTTCAGAAAATGTTATATGGTTGAAATTTATATGATAAATTCTGATGCTGAGTGTTATACTTCTGATATTTCATCATTCATGCAATGGACTGGAAGATTATTCATTGATTATCTTTAGCAAGTTAAAGTGGACATTCTTTTCCAATGTCTGGCTATATTAAATCATTTTGTTTTCTTAAATCATGAATTAGATTTGAATTTCATTAAAGTTTTCCTATTGCTTGATGAAGCAGAAATATCTGGTGGGAAAAAACATGTCATAGAAATGAAACAAAACCTGTCAGAGACTCTTTGACTCTCAGTAGCAAGTTGAGCAAAAGAAATCAGATATAAAAGAGATATATGTATGATTTGTATTTCATGAAGTCCCAGAATAGGCAAAACAAATCTTAAGTAATAGAAATTCCAGAAGGGATTAAGTGATGGAAGCTGTGATCCCAGCGAACAGGAGTGTGAGGAGCTGTGTAAATAGGAATGTTCCATACTGATTTGGATATGGTTGCACAGCTGTATGCAGCTATTAAACTTCATCAACTAGATCCTTATAATGAGTGGACTTTAGCATATGCAAATGACACTTCAAAAAATTGATTTAACAAACAAAGCTTGTTCCTATGTTTGCTGTGCTCAAACGAGGTGAGACACACGATGCTCACAAGGGATGGAGACAGTATTCAGAGATGTTTGCTTGTTCACATACAACTTTGCTCAGGGACATTGGCTTTGGAAGGAGGCAGGTGGAAAGGGAATGCAGCATGGCAGCTATGTGCTGTCGAAGCAGTGGGTCCCTTCGAGAGTGTTGGATTCAGGACTCAAGAAAGTTCCTGCCTCTTGTGATCCTACTGCTGTCGCCAAGGTTCAGATGGTTCAAATCCATCTCTTAAAATGTTGATCTGTAATAATTATTCTGATGTAGTCAGGGTTAGGGGATACTATTGGGAATTTAAAACTGAGGTCGTTAGGACTCCCCAGGTTTGAGCCCCCTCGGATCGCCACTGCTTTTCTGTAATGCTAAGATGTACACTGTTCTGGTAGATTTTGCTTATGCTTGCTGAATTAATCCGTGCTTGAGAGAGTACAAATGTCACCTATTTCAAACCTTTTAGTTTCTGTCTCAGCAAAGTGACAGTTACCTTTTCTCTTTGGATAAATAGGTAATTTCCAGTATGGACTATTCATTTATTTTTTTTACCAGTTCTATTGAAGTAAAATTGACAAAAAAAGTGTATATGTATATGTATATAAACACACACATCCTATACTGAAGGTATACAGAGTTATGTTTTGATACACATTGTGATCTTCACTACCAAGTTAATTAACATATTCATCACCTCACAGAGTCATCATTGTGTGTATGTGTGTGTTGAGAACAATTAAGATCTATCCTCTTAGCAATGTTCAAGTACACCCTACAGTGCTGTTTATGACAGTCACCTCGCTATACTGCTGTACTTCATCTCCCTAGAGCATATTCATCTTATAACTGACACTTGTACCCTTGACCAACATCTCCCCATCTGCCCTCCCTCACCCATTCTGGCAACCACCATTCTACTCTCTGCTTTTATGAATTTGTTTTAATTCCTCATGTAAGTGAGAGCACACAGTCTCCCTGCATCTCACTTATTTATCTTATAGTTTCACTTTAGTGCAGTGTCCTCTAGATTCACCAATGTTGTAACAAATGGCAGACTTTCCTTCTTTTTTGTGACTGAATAATATTCCATTGTGTACGCCATTTCAATTTATATTACTCATCCATATTGCCCCTTTGTCTTCCCCCATAAAATAACTATTAATGCTTAAGTCATGCCTACAAACATTTCATACTGGAATTTTTTTCTTTTCTGAGAAAGACTAGAAGCCACATCAGCGGAAGTAACTGGATTCTCTGCTAAGGAAGTGGTTGTTCTCTTGACCTCACCACAGACTAACATCCTGAAGAGACTGATTTGGAACCATGCTTTCCATGGATCCTGGGTCAATAATAAGAATCCACTTTCTCAAAAACTCTCATGATAGTTCCCTTTAAAATGTATTATCCTAAATGCCACTCTGGCGGACTTGTTAAAGAAAAACTTTATAATACACATTCAATAAATAAGATAGAAATAGTTTCTCAGAGTGAATCTTCGGATATTCCCAAAAAATACATTCAAGTACTGTAGCACGTGAATGCTGACATGACATTTTGTAGCTCACTTCCCTCTTGATGGCTCACAAGGAATGTCTATGTGAGGAAGTACATGCTCAGATGAATCTTCGGATATTCCCAAAAAATACATTCAAGTACTGTAGCACGTGAATGCTGACATGACATTTTGTAGCTCACTTCCCTCTTGATGGCTCACAAGGAATGTCTATGTGAGGAAGTACATGCTCAGATGTCTCTTCAGTCACATGACAAGTGAGCTCACACTCACATGCAGACACATCACTGCAGGCATTTCTATTCTGAAATGTGACATTACCTTCTATTTAGGATGGGGCCATGTCTGCAATTTTGCGATGTCTTCAGTGTATTTTGTACTTTAGCGAAGTGTTATCTGTTTCATGAATCCCACTAGAAGTATATAGGAAATGTACTCCTTCTCCAAGAATCCATTTATATCATCCAGGCTGTCAGTTTCTAGTTAGATGAGACAGATGTAAGTTGTTAATATTAAATGAAAATATGGGCTGTCCCCACTCTAAAAAAAAAAAAACAACAAAAAAAAACAACTGTTATTATTCCCAGACACATAAGGTTTTCTCTGCCAATTATGTGAGGATATTTAAATTCCTTCATGTTTCTGGTGTATTGTGATGTTATCTGTTCTCTCTCTTTCTCTCTCTCCCTCTCTCTCTCTCTCTCTCTCTCCTCCCTTCTCCTCTCCTCTCTGTCTCCAGGTCTCTTCCTTCCTTCCTTCCTTTAACGTGACCCTGAATTATGGCAGTGTTAAATTTTAAATAAAGATAAAAAACACCTCAACCAAGAGTAGTATGTGTTATAGGAAACACACATAGGCTTTCTCTTCCTAGCAACTAAGCATGATGCTATTCCTCTTCCTAACACTGCTTCTTTTGTGTGGACCTTTGTTGAAGGAGGAAGAATGCTAAGCACTTTCATTTTAGTCAGACTTGGTCTCTGGGAAGTTCAGCTATTCTTCCCTCCTTTTTATCAAAGTGTGATGTCACCACCATCAGCTACACTGATTAGATAGTTGGTTAAACGTGCAGAAGCTCAAGCCTCAGCTACCACCTGATGATCTTCAAAGAGAAAGAAACTCTAGATGAAAAGGCTGGTATCCTAGTGATAAAATACTGCATGTAATTGAAGGAGAAATTAGGTCACAATGAAGTCTTCACAGATACTAAGTTCTTGTGTCTGCATCCCATTTGATGTTCCATTGATACCAGCTTACCCTACAAAAGGCTTAACATCTCAAAGGAAATCAAACTTTGGTTCACCATTTCATTGATTTCATTTTTCAAGGTATGACAGGAACATTTTTAGGAATGAATGTGAAATGTTAGGATGCAGTTATCAAGGTGCTTTCAGACTCTTTATCTCACTGATGCTCTCAAAAGCAGTGAGGGAGCTTGAGAGATGAAGGTCTCTGTAAAACAACTTGGTGAAATGTAGCGACTTCTTGAGGCCACTTAGTTAGTGAAGTGCAGAATTTGAAAATAGATCTGTTCTGTAGGCTAATTCTTTCTTCTGTAGGTGGCACATAGTATAAATATTTAAAAAGTGTGTATTCTACTTGCCATGATGCATTATCAGAAGAAAGGGTGATTCCATTTCTTCTATAGTATATTAAGAAAGGAACTTAAAGCACACACATGCTTAACATTATTGTCTCACTTGGTGTTTTGCAAGCACTGTGCATCTATCCAGTATCCTGGGATCCAGGTCATAGTTTTGTGTTATTTAAATATTCTATACAAGAACAACGTCCAAAATAGTCATATGGTACAGTTAGATTTTTTTTTTTGGTCAATTTATAACAAGTCTAGACACCAGTGCCAAAGCCAATTGTTCAGCTGAGTTGAAAATATTTGAAGTCTAGTTATGAAGGCCTCCTACCCTCCCACAAAACCTTTTTCACTCTTTAATTTCAATCTCAGAAGACAGTTGGCTAGAAATTCAATTCTTTCTGTATACCACTTTTTGTTTTGTATGGATACAAGTTGAATATTTAATGTGCATCAGAGCAGTTTAGTAGATATGAAGGTTCGGTGTTTTTTAAGGAAAAAAAAGTTAAAAATATAAGCTGAGTTTAAAAAAAAAGCCAGGTAAATGGCACATGTCTGCACTATAGATATCAGGTAAACTATAAAATAATCTAAATATACTGCATGATTATATGTCTTTATGGCTGGGTACTTGTACCTTACTGGTGTTCCAGCCCAAAGTAACAGAAATTAATCGGAGAAGGGAAAGCTCCCTGTGAGTGGGTCAGTATTTAGGATAGATGTGAAAGGTTCCAGAGGTTGTTTTCTGGAATGTACCAGCTGAGCCCCAGGGCAGAATGCACAAGTGTGAAGTAATGGGGAAGCCTCTGACCTGAAAGTCTCTGTTACATTCTGGGAAGATAAGGTTGCCAGAGAAAGACCAGGGATCATAAAAACAAAAAACCTTGGAATTTAGGCTGAGCAACTGGACTTCAAAAGGCCTTTAACCTCAGATTTCTTTAGGGCAATGTTGGGGAGGGGCACATAAAAAAATTAAAAAGCATAGACGAGGACAGGAACTTACACTGGTTAATGATAGCTGAAGTATGGAAAGTTATGATAATGGCCTTGTACATTTACAGGGAGTTTCCAAGAGGACTGAGCTTTCAAACTGTACCTGCGGTCATCCTGGCTTGAGACACCTTGGGGGTGATAGGAAGTTCCCACAGGAGTTGTATTGTGCTGGATATAATTTGCTGCTGAATTACAAAGGGTGTGTTCTGGGATAACTTGACTCAAAAAAAAAAATACCTGCTTCGTGCACTGATACCATTTACATTGCTCATGCCTGACTTCTTGTGTGGCGCATGTGTGAAGGCCTGGGGCTGGGTGTCGATACAAACGGGGCTCTGACCTCAGCCATCCTGGCCATGCAGACACCCTGAGCTCCAGCTGTGACACTTCTGTTGGTCGTGAGCTAGCGGTGCCCCCAGTCTTATGAACTGCGAAGCTTCCAGTTTTTCAAATTCATATATAGACCCACCCAGGCCGGCCTGGGGGTGGTAAGGAATATTTAAGATGGTGCCTTCAGCGTTCAAGGGTAGGAGGGCCTGATTTCTGTATCTATCTGTATTCTCAGATTTGGAGATTTCTATCACATGTCGGCGGGATTTAAAACAGGCTGTGGAGGGCCTCCCCGGTGGTGCAGCGGTTAAGCGCTGCGCTGTGGAGCTGTTGGCAGCGGTGACTCGAGTTCGACGCCCGGCCGGGGAGAATCCCACATGGCACAGCAGACCTCTCCTGCCTTGCCCACTGCTCCCCTCAGCAGTGTATTTCTGATCTGCCTGTTCTGCTCCCTTCTCTGTCTCTGGTGAACCCTCTCACCGCCCCACGCCTCTGGCCTGTAACCCAACTTGTATGTATAAATAAAAAATAAATCTTTAAAAAAAAAAAAAAACAGGCTGCGGAGGACAGCTCTCCCTTGAAGAGGCTGGCCCCAGGTCATGTAGATAGATCCACTGGTAATGCATTGTGAGGATGAACCCCAGTGCTGGCTGTGCCCTAACCGCTGCCTGGCCAGCTTCTGCTCCAGATGGCATGTCCCTGAAACTCTGGTGTCACAGAACCTAGGAAAACGAGACAAAATCTTCCAAGGCCCCAGAACAAAACTTCCTGCCCCAAAAGGACCCTGAAAAAATATATTGAAGAACACTTGAAATTGACTCCTTTACTTGGATGACAGTAATGGGAAGAGGAAGAGGGGCTCTGTCAGCAGCCAGACAGGATACAGGATTCCTACGGAGCATTTAGATGAAGTTAGACCTTGAGTGGCCACACCGGAAGTAATTCTGTAACTTTCTGTCAGAGACAACGGTCTTGCTTTTAGGAAAACATGACTGTGTTGTGGTTCCCTCTCCCTCACCCCTCCCTGTCCCACACAAATACTAAAATCAATCTGTGGCCTCCAGTCACAGAAGAGGAGGTTGGAAGCTGATGGCGAGCGGGACAACAGTGAGACGTTTATGCAGAGCTCCAGAGGATGCGGGGAGGACAGTGGGTTGTGACTGTCACCTACTATGGGAAGAAACTGGCTGGGGTTGGGACACTCTCACCTCTGGGCACCAGCCCTCACTGGTGGGAGGGTTCAAGCTATAGGACCAGAGTCAGGCTTTAAGGTCACAGCTTCAGGGAAGTTGCTATTAATACACCTTTGCTTTCATTACTCAAGACTGAGTTTCTGGTAAAATCTGGGGCAGGTTTCTCTGCCTCAGCAACCTTGAATCCATGTGAGAGGGGAATGCAGAGGTCACTCTGGCCAACAACATCTTGTATCTGATGTCTGATCTCTGCTCTCGCTCTGGCTTACTTCATTTAACTTCTGCTCCAGCTCACTAGTAATAGGGACCTTGTCAGAATACTCAGCTTAGCTTCTGGTCATGATTTCCCCTGAGCAAGGACACAAGCAAGTGTTGACTGGAGTATTGGGTCGGAGGGAGAAGAAAGAGAGGTTATTCTTTCTCCTCCCCACCCTCCAAAATGTGTCTGAGAATGCATGCATATGATTGTGGCAAGTGAGTGCATGTCTATATGTGTGTGCCTTTATATTGGTGAATGTGTCAAGGCACCTGTGCATACATGTGTTTGTGTGTCTCTCGGTGCTGTGCGCATGTCTACAGGGGTGCATGTGTGTTAATGTATTTGAGTGTCCATGTGTATTATATGCGTGTCTGTCTGTGTATACATGTGTGTCTGTGTATGCATGTGTGTTTGTGTCTTAGGGTACATCTGTACACATAATTATGTATGTGCCTGTGTGCCTTGTATATCTGTGTGAGTTTGTGTATGTGACTGTGTGTACATATTTGTCTGTGTGTGTGTGTGTGCACATGCACATATGTGAAGAGGCAGGTGGGATCAGGAAACAAGGCTGGCAGTGTACAAAGCATTGGTGTCTTCCCAGAAAACACAAACACACACCCCTCTGTTGGGCACACTTCTCTCTGACCTTTAGAATCATTCCACCCTGCACTTCAGCAGATGGACATAGAGCAGAGCCCACTCAGGAGCTCAGGATGTAGAGTCCCCATTGTTACAAAGACATGCTACTTTGACCAGGGAATGAATTTATAACCATTTTCAAAAACTTATTTTGAAATAACTTCTAAAATAATGAGTAAACAAACATAAATGGTGCTGTGCCGGCTGCAATTAAATGATAAATAACAGACACCCCATAGTGCTTCTATATGTGGGCTTCTGTATCAGGGTGTTTCCCACATCTACTTTTTGTCTAATCACAGCGAGGTCTTTGGGCTCTGTCTTAAGCATATGTACTGTCATGTCTTAGTTTTCCTTTCCCTTTTCAGTCAAAATCAGAATTGAAACCGAAATGAGGAAAAACTCCAGGAAAAACCTTTTAAATGCTTCAGACACACAAACTCTGAACATTGTTGTCAAGATACAAGATGTTATCATTAGGAAACATTTATTGTAAAACTTAGCATCAAACATGATGGTAGTTTCTATTTATAGAATCTACAAATAAATGTACATTGGTTGCTAAGGGGGTGTGCAAGGAGGAGCGATCTCATACTAACTAGAAGCCTAAAGAAAAAGAGCATATTCAGACAGAAGGCCACAGAGCTTCTGTAGGAAACACACACAGCACCTCACATCAGAGGGAAAGTGGTTTAATTCCACCGCATTTGGTGAAACAAACAAAACAATCATTTCTCCTCGAAACAACAACAACAAAACAAACACCAACAACAAAAGGAGGCATTTTCTGACGGGCTGATTGGTCTGAGTGGGCAATGTCCATTGGACGTTTCTCGGTTTTCTCTGTTCTGGTTCTCCCTGCAGTGCCCCCACTTCATACCTGTATCCTGAGGACTGAAGACTTGACTGAAGAAGCTGTTTGGGTATAAAGTTTGGACACCGGCTCTGCAGGGACACCTGTCCCTCCCTGAAGGGGCCTACCTCCTTCCTGCCTCACAGAACCCGCTCGCTAGAGCATGAGATTGCCACTACAGTCTGAGGACCTCAACTCTTTTCTTGTTCCCCAGGGCCCCTGCCTGCCTCAGACACCCCTCAGATGAGACTCACAAGTGAGTGAGTCCACCCATGAGTGTGGAGGAGTCTATGATAGGAGTCTGGCCATGGGGTTACTTAGAGGCAAGTAGGGACTCTCAGGGCTCCCTAGGTGCTGACTTTCTAAGGTGGAGCTCTTTTATAAGAAAAGTCCTCCTGAGAGCATCTGGAAGGGATTCCCTCCCCCACCCCCAGCTGGGGGAGGAGGCAGGCTTGGGAAACTCCATACTATGGAATTTCTCAAGGACATTAGCATATTTTAAATATTTCATTTAGTTTGTGTTTTTGAAGTATAGTGACTGCAGGTACTTTCAAAAATAATAATCACCTATAAAGCCCCTGGAATCAGTGTCCATGGAAAGGAGAGGAAGCGCTGACGTAATGTCAGGAGTGAGGGCTTCGCATGAACCTGCGTTAAGTCCTGGGTCATCCCTGACTTGCAGTGTGACCTTCATGTGACACTCACTTTTTAAAATCTATTTCCTGTAAGTAAAATGTGGTTGAAATCCAAAGCTAGAAACAACACATGGAAAATTCTAACACAATGCTTAGACCACAGAAACCACTTGATATAATGAATGTCAGTAGTAATGGGGCTGCAATAATGCTAAAAGTTAAATGATAAAAAAAGCAAGTAGTTTTTTTTTAAACCAATTTGGTTAAGACATGCAACCTGTCTATCCAAATAGCACCTCTAAACCCCATCATCTGTATTAGGATTCTAATAATAACTATTTTGAAAAATACTAATATGACAATTATTTGTTTTTACTATTATTTCAAATAAGCATCTGAGTCAATTAACAGAAGGCTCCAGAAAACAAAAATGGCAGAATGTGCAATCAGGTAACTTATCCATCAGAAAGAATAGATTTTAATCTGTTTTCAAAATGACTGAGAAGTGCTTGAAGTCATACAATAGAAATAAAGGACTCATTCTCTTTTCAAGAAATGTGGTTCCTGTTTAAGACGATGTTCACAGAGATTTTATTTGAATCTAAAAAGAAACATTTGAATATTGACTATTTATAATGTTCTGTTACATGAAATCTGCTGATTTTAATGCCATTCTTGGATTTTTAAAAAATATTTATTTTATTTTTGCATACAAGCTGGGGTGCAGGCCAGAGGTGTGGGGCAGTGAGAGGGTTCACCAGAGACAGAGTGGGGAGCAGAACAGGCAGATCAACTGAAATACACTGCTGAGGGGAGCCACAGGTGAGACAGGAGAGGTCTGCTGCCCTATGTGGAAATCTCTCCAGCCAGGCATCAAACTCGAACCTCAGCTGCCTACAGCTCCACAGCGCTGCACTTAACCTGTTGCGCCACCAGGGAGGCCCCCACTCTTGGATTTTGTGATAGGAGATGCAGGAGGTAATATACAGCTTTATTTCCCCTTATTTTATCTGGAAAGATTAGCTTTATATTGTAAAAACTGATCATTCAATTTAAGATTAAATTTCTTTCAGAAGTTAAATTATTTTTGTGCCAACATGATTAGCTATAACATAGAAACACACAGAAACTTAAAGCTGTGAATATGGTATCAAACTCAGATGAGAAAAGGAAGATAATTTCCCATTTCCTAATGAAACAACATCTGTATCAGCACTTTTTACATAGCATTAAGCATTCCATTAATGAAATACCTCCAATGTATTGTTTTTATGTGGAGAAATTACACTGGCTAACAAAGAGCCTTTCCTTTGGATTCATGAGATAACAGGAATTCCGGCTATTCTCTCACTGTTATGACTGAGATCTTCCATTTCAAAGTGCAATTTGCATACTGCTTGTTGGTGGCTAATGATACTGCCAGGAATTTATGTAACTGCATGAAGAATTCAGAGATGAAAATTTAATCTTCTATATCCACTTTAGCCAGAATTAAATGTACACTGTGGGAGAAGTTGTAGTTGGAACAATCTTAATTTCTTATGTGTACCTGAGAAGTCACAGCATGAGAGCTAAGTTTCATATGGCAAATAAATGCTTACTGAGTACCTGCTTAGGACATGTCTAAGCTAAGGGCACCGCATGGATGAATTTTTAATTATAATAAAATAACCATACCATCAATATAACTTTTAGATAAACTAATCATTTACCTAGAATCACTTTGTGAGGATGTTAACGTATTAGAACTCCTATTTCATGAATGAAGAATGGAGACTGCTAGTTTTAAAGTGTCCCATGGTTAGACAAAACCTTCAAAAACCAAGACGTCATGCCTCTTGTTCATGCTTTCACTTGATTAAATATTAACATATCATGAAATGGAAGAGATGGAAATTGTTTTACCAGTTGCCAAATGGATGAAAATGAGGCTTAAAAGCATGTCATAGATGCTGCCCATCCCTGGAAGGTGAAACTCCTTCTGTGACATCTTTCTTCTAGGCATTTGCAAATGCAGCAGAGCTTGAAGTCTAGTTTCTCTTCCTTCCTCCCTCCCTCCCTCCCGCCTTCTTTCCTTCTTTCCCTATTCCTTCTCTCTCTCTCTTTTATTTTTTTAAAGATTTATTCATTTATGCATCCAAGCTGGGGTACAGGCCAGAGGCGTGGGGCGGTGAGAGGGCTAACCAGAGACAGAGTGGGGAGCAGAAGAGGCAGATGGACGAAAATACACTGCTGAGGGGAGCAGCGGGCGAGGCAGGAGAGGTCTGCCGCGCCATGTTGGAATCTCCCAGGCCGGGCTTCGAACTCGCTTCGCTGCTGCCTACAGCTCTACAGCTCAGCGCTTAACTGCTGCACCACCTGGGGGGCCCTCTCTCTCTCTCTTTTATCTGTATAGTCACTTGTCAAAGTAGAAAGCATCATTTGAAATCAGAGAAAAAGAGATTTTTATGAAGAGTGTTTAGCTAGTTTTTAAAGCTATTTCCTGGGAATCTGGCTGCAAGAGGCAGGTTTCTATAGAGGCAGAAAAATAAAGATTTGCAGGCAACTGCAGCAGAGACGAGCAGCACCCTGATGGAGACCGGACTCTTGAAGAGCAGAAGACCACTAAGCCTGCAGAGGGAAACTAGACCCTTAGTCTTGTCAGGTCCATGTCAGGAGTCCCTCTGTGGTCTGAGCAGTCCGTCATGGAGTGGGGAAGGCACAGTGGGGGTGGGGTTTCAAACCTCTGCCCTTGTTCAGATCCACTACCAGTATAGAGGTCTCCTCTTTGTTCCAAGTATCACTCAGCAGTGTCAAGTTCAGAATAAATTAATTAATTAAAAAATAGATGGATCAGAAGGACTTTTTTGAACAATAATATGAGCTAAGTGCCCTTTAGGCTTTCAGCAGCTGCATCTGAGTGAGAGCTGCACAAAGATCCCACACCCTGGGGATAGCTGTCTAGGCAGAAATGGCATTTTTCTCACTTGCCGTGCAATGAAGGGTGTGCAACTTAATCGTCTACACTCCAGTTTCTCACTTAAAATGAGGATATTAGGTCTGCCCACATCATAGGTAATTATAAGGACAGAAAGAGACATTCCATGTGAAATGCACAATTCTCAGTTTGAGATTAGCAAATGCTCACTTTAGCTGCTTCTGTTATTAATGCTAATGTTTGAGTAAATCACGTCATCAGTTGAATGAGGTGAGTGTTACAACGTCTTCGATCCAAAAAAAGCAAGGTGTCTTATGTGAGAACATGCTTCAGCGTAAGTGGGAGAGGTCCCAGGCTGGATAAATCCTTTCTAGTTTTGGAGACAGGAAGTCACCATCCCGAGTAGTCCTTGAAGTGAACAAGGAACAGCTGAGGTTGGCCAGTGGTCATCATGCTGTGGGAGGGGACTGTAAAGGGAAATTTGGAGGAAGGCTGAAAGCATATGCTTTTGCATTCCATTCACCTCTCCCCTGCAACACCCATCTGTTCTGGGTGACGTGTGCAGATGAAGTGCTCGAGGAGAAAACTGGGTTATTATTTCTTTGTTAGGAGCAGAGGAGGAAGAACTGAGATGTTGGTTCTGTTCTCTCATTTTTAAATTTAGTCACACTTTCAACTCCATGTGGAAAGAACAAGTGTGTTCTCCATCACATCTGCATGCCAGCGACAACATCTGGCTCAGCTATAGGTTCTCAGATACCCACGTAATACCTTTTGTCTACCCTTTCATTACACATAAAGACAATCTCTTTATTATGCCAGATCTTACCATCCCTTGGCCACATCCAAAAAATATTTGTTTAGAATTAAAGGTGTACATTAGAAGAGACTGAAGTTCCTGCAGGGAATATAGTCAAATATATTTCATAATAGAATTATTGATTTCTGCAGCATAGATTGTAATCTTTTGGAAAGAAGTGATTGGATTTATTCATCTTCATTTCATCAAATGTATAACAGAGTCCTTGTCAATAAAGACCTTCAAAAAAAAACTTCCTGTTATTAGAATAAATTTAACAGATTAAAAAGAATCAGTTTTGATGGTCTTTAAAAAGAATGAAGACTGAAAGTTTAAGAAAACCTGACTGAGATTGTGTAGAATGACAAAAAATGTTAACATATGTAGTCAAAAGTTTCCAGCAGTATGTGGTCAAAACAGTAAAAACAGTTTTATTCTGTCCTGAATTGGAGAATTTATCACACCATTTAACATTAAGTAGTTTTTAAAACCTGTGAATAAACTTCAAAGAGCTAATCCTGTCTTTAACAAATTTGATATCTAACTGGAAATTGTCCATGATATAGGCTTAATACTTCTTAACATATTTTCCTCTTGCAAATATTTTTTCTACTTAATGAAATTTTATTGTATGGAAAATGTATACATGTAATTAAATCTTTGTTGATTATGTAAATATGTTATACATCTGTGAAAATGAATTTAAATTTTGTTCAAATTAATAATATATTCCCAATTATTTATTATATATCTTGATGTATTTTATTGGCTATTAATAAATGTTAATAACTCTCTAATATGCCAATCTAGTGTACAATATTAAATCACTTGTTACATTATTTTCTCTAGGTGTGTTTTGAAAATTACATTGACTCATTGTGGCCATTTCATTTCTGAGAAGAGTAAAATTTAAATAAGTAATTTCCTCCTCCTTCCTCTCATACACAAACCATATAAAGCTTTTCTTAACCAAGCCACTTCCTGAATTTTCAAATCTTTTTGTACATTACTTAGTTTCTGAAAGTTAATTTTTGATTAAAATGAAACTGGTCCCTTAACTAATTTTATGCTTGTCAAATACAGGCAGAAGTTAGATTGATCATAGTGGGAACTGATTTTACAGACAGCTGCAATCAGCAAGAGCAAGTTCACAAGTCATTGACTGAAGAAAATAAGGCACAGATAAGCTATTCTGGTAACAGAGAGGTTCAGCTGTGTTCTCTGCAGATTTGCCTATTTGGCACCACAGAGAGCAGATAGATAGTCCTGGAGAGGAGATGACCTCAGGGTCGGTGGATTTGGTTTTACTGAGTTCTGCTTTGTACCTATCAGCTTTAAAGAATTGATGATGTTGCCCAGCAACCATTTGGGCAAGAGAGCTGTTTGACTTCCTAACCTTTTCAAAGGTTTTCTAATGGGTTTAGTGTTTATGGTGGAGCTCAGTAGATCATTAAAATCTATAGGATTTACTAGACTTTTACATTTACAGTACAGACTTACAACCTGTCAGCTATGCTCATTAATTTATGTAGATTATAATGTTGGTGTGACTTTTTCAGATCCATTTATGTAGACTATAGTATGGTTCTTGTATTTCCACTATACCCAAACACCTCCCAGAAGACTGATAGCTATTTTTAAAGCATCTATGTTTATAGTTATCTCTTTGGATCTATATAAATAAAACATCCATAAAACATCCATATAAATAGATGGACTAACAATGAAATCATTCTGCATTTTTTTAATCTTTTAATTTTGTTTTCATTGTGTGTATGTAGGATTGTCTTAATTCCCAACTTCATGGGAAATCACATTTCTGTGTTTTCTGCATTTGATTCAATGACATAAAATTGAAAATTATAATCACATAACTTACGGTGTTTTCCAAAGCTCCTACAATTGGGAAAAGCAGTTTATAAGTTACTGGAGGAGAATGTCACAACCAAAGAGCACCTCAGTCTTACTGGGGCCAACTAAGGCATCATGATGTATTGGTTCCATAATATTTCATTCACATGGAAATTAAACTCCCTTTTGAATGTTAGTATCACACCTACTTATAGAGGCCCCTTTATTTCTGTTACAAAATCTGGCTGGCTGTAAATTGCTTAAACCATTTTTTTTGAGCCTGCTGAGATTTTAGTTCAGTCTAACAGTGTGAAAGGGCTGCACTTGGTTGTTTGTCAAGATTATTTTAATTTTTTTATGGTCAACCTAAATAATTTGGTGCTCCTTTTCTTCCCCCAACAAAATAAGACAAATACACACAAATTTAACAGGAAATTGAAACTCTTCTTACCTTATTTAACTAAATTCACCATGTGGTTTGATAAATCACCGTCACTGCTTTAGCCACATGGACTTAACTGATGTAATAAGCTGCCAGTCCCAACTATTTCTACTATTTGTTTAGACTCTTCTATTCATGGAGAAGGAAAGGAGTCTGAAGTCAAGAAATCTGTTTCTGATTCCAACTTTACTTATTTTATTCAATCTTTTTGTGCCTCAGTTTACTTATTCAGGATATGGTACCTACCCCATCGGGTTCTTACAAATTAGTAAATATATGTTTACTAATTTATAATTGTAGTATGTAAAATAGCAATATCAATATTGTTATTTATCTCCCAAATATCAAAAGTAGTAATAATAAAATTCACCATGTTAAAATTGTCCCGGATAGTTTATAAATTAAATTTTAAATCATATCACTTGAACAAATTTTGTGTAATGTTTCATTTTTAATGACAAAAGATTTTGAGACCGATGTTATCCTTCTAACATGCATGAGTGGTTTCAATCTTCCTTATTAGTTTAATAGTGCCCTGGAGTGGTTTCTTGACATTTCTCATACTTTAGCAGTTCTCTGGGAGTTTTCTGCAGACTTCTAGCCCACAGACAGTAGAGCCATACAGATAATTTTAGAATCCTCAAAGTTATCCATTCATTTTATTTAGTCTGGGTAAAGAAGTTTAGCCCTCAATTCTGAGATGACATCTCTTCTAGAATGATCCCTTTGTCTTCTGAATCAGAGCCATTCCCCCATTTTAGTCTGATTTAAATATTTCCTTTCTAATACAATGTGTCACAAATCCCCCATGCTTACTGTTAGGTCATTCAGAGAAGTGAGAGACCAGATAATGTGCATTAGATTGAATGTAATGGTGACATTAGCCTAATAAGAGTCCATTGGGCTTCTAGTTTATTCAAAATGCTTGAATGGCATTATTACAATTTTGTCAGCATTTCTCCTAATGGACTGAGAGAATTCAAGTGCTGCAAATGTGTACATTTTAATGTTTTTCTTCATTCAACATGGATATGCTGAGAATGACCTGAGCTTTCGAAACACAAACAAAATAGGATTAATCCAGGAGAGGTAAAATGCTAAATGTGAGTGTTAACACCGTGCAAAGAGGACTAGGACAGACGTGCTTAGCTGACACCATGGATGGGATTCTTGGGGAGGCCCGAGGTCCCAAAGAGGAAGGACTGTGAATGGAAGAACCGATGGGAGGCGGGACGAGCCTTGTGATTTATGAATGTCACTCACTTCCTTGGCCAGGGAGAAGGAAGAAGACCCACGGTGAGAGAGAGAAAGAGAGAGAGAGAGAGGCTGCAGGTGCGTCATAAAGAAAGGCCAGCCCGGGATGCACTTAAAGCTGATGGGGAACCTCTGCATGATTATAAGCAAGGAGCTGGCATAACCAGACTGGTATTTTAGAAAAATAAAGCAAAAACAAAAATGCAAACAACAAAAGCCATTTAGTAAGTATTAGAGAGACTCTGGAAACTTATTGCTTATCTCACAGAGAAAGACTGAGCGAGAGCCTAATGGAAGGCCAAAGCACCGAGAGCAGCAGTTACACATTTTGAGGTATGTGAGAGGCCCACACTGTGCTAAATAACGCACCTGAAAGGCCTCATATCAATCTTCATCACAGTCATGTGAAAAATGAGTAAAGTAAAATCCTCCCATTCTACAGAGCACAGGCTCATTCAGCAAGGCCACCCCTATAGTAGCAGCAGCAATTCCTCTCAGCTTCTCCCCCTATTTATCTGACAAACCCAGAGGTTCTACAAGAACCAGACAAAATTCACTCTTAAAGGAAAGGAGGAGGAGGAGGAATGTGAAATGCTAGGGGGCGGGGTGGGAAGGCAAAAGAGGAGGTGACCTGGGTTATTTCCAGGCGGTGTACTATTCCAAGCATCAAGCACATTTGGATGGTGAGGATAGGTAGTGTCCCACAGAGGGGATGGGCCACATGAGAAAGGCCGAGAACATGATCCTGTTCAGTTCATTCAGATGGCTCATGTGTTGTATTCTGAACTCTCTTTTAACTAGAACAAAGAAGAAATAAGCTTCATTACGAGTTCAAAAGTTTAAAACAAAGCAGTTGTTCCTTGGAAACACGAACTTTCCTGGTTCTCAGACCTGTGAAAGCAGAGTCCCCTGCTCATGTCCTGGCTGCACAATAGCAGTTTCACAGGGCCACTTCGGATTCCTCACTTATTATGTTACATGTGTGCACATAATACACAGATGCAGGTAGGTAAAATATATGAAAGGCACAGATACCAATAATCAACTTATACTTCATAAAACCTAGAACAAAACCAGTCATTCTGAGGTCTTCTGCTTATCCTTCTCTGATAGCATGTCCCTATATTGCTCTTAAATTTCTGTACAGATTGTTCACTTGCTTTTCTTAACTTTCTTATTATTCATCTGTAAATGATCTATTATTCATTTTTGCAAGTTTCTTAATCCATCTAAATTGAGATGGTCTGTTGGTATTCTCTTGTTCATTGTTTCATTCAGTACTGTGTTTTTGCTATTTGCCACTTCCCTAATAATGTTGCATCCTGTCATTTGCACAGCTGCATGGTATTTCAATGTATTAATAAGACAGACTTTATTTTTCATCTGTCAATAGGCTGTTTTTTAATGCCTCAGTGGAGACAAAGACATAATATTGAGTATAATCTAGTAAAAGATTCAAAATATTCCTCAAGTCTGTAACTTCCTAACAGTCTTTATACAGAATAGAACTTAAAAAGATTTCTAAAGGCTCATTCTCAGGAATTGATTCTTCAATGGACAGTACTGAGCTGACTGATTTTCTTTCACTCATCATGTGCCACACTCTGAAATCTGCTTCCGTGGTTCTGAATTAGCCCCAAGAGGGTTTGGGGCATTGTGCTGCTTTACTAATCCCTTAGACTGACACTGAGATAATCCGATTTGGTGCAGAACCAAAGGAAGACCTGAGATCAATTGTGCTGTTATCACACTACAGCTGAAAGAGCCAATACCAAAAGGGAACCCTCAGTGAAGCACAGTTGTCCATTAGAGGGTATGTTGCTTAGGCCAACAAAAAACTAGCTTACACTGCACAATGGATTTTCTAGATGATATTCTAGGGAGATTCTAGAGCAATTTCACTCTTTGAATAGTTAAAATATTTAACAGTATTCTATATACATTATTATTTACAACACTTCATAATTACTGGTCATGTGGTAGGGATTTTGCTAGATTTGGGGAATAGGGTAGTAGAGTAGAAAGATAGAAGTGATATCTGCCTCCAGGAAGTTTATAATGTGAGAGTTAGCATTATATTTAAATTACTATCTTTATCTATATACCTCAAATTGTTATCTATATATAAGTAACCATATCACATTTCTCTCTATATATATATCATATCTCTATGTGTGTGTATATATATATGTGTGTGTGTGTGTGTGTGTACATGCATCTATCATATTGATGTGTAGTAATTACAACATGTTAATAATACATTATTTAAATTGAGCTAAATAGTGATACAAAGCAGAAGTAGTATATTATTTAAAAGTTCACAAAGATTACAATGAAAAGTATTTGTTTTTGGTGCAAGTATATATAACATATTAAAGAATAAGTACACACACATGTGCAGACACACACACACACACAGACACTTCTGATTCCAAGGGAAAACATTTGAACTTAGAGTTAGAATGGCACTTAACAGCTAAATGCCATTGGAGTAGTTCTCAATTCGCCGTTATTTGGTAAGTGGTTGAGGTGCATGTAGTGCTAAACTTCGCCAAGTTTTGGGAAAAGGCTTTGAAGTCTGCTTTTTTTTTTTTTACCAGTTCCCTACATGATGTTGTTGAAAGTGCTACAGAAATAATATTTTATTTTCTGTTTGCAAATATTGTCTCTTTAGAATCACTTTGGATACAGAATCTTCTGGATATCTTCATCCAAAATGGTCACTGGATTGAAACTGCATGACATGGAAGGATGGAAGAAAATATTTTTTATGTCTTTTAAAATGTCTGTTTTATTATCACTTCTTTCTTAAAAATGTGGAATTATTCAGTATGTTAGGCAGATTTATTGTTTGCAGTAGTGTAATAACAGTTTAACTCAGAAATTTTAACACACTCTATTGTCTAATCAGTCCCTTGAGAAAATACTTTCTCATTTTTCTTTCATTTCTTAAGACATATCTGGGTTAATAAAACACTCCTTAGAATAATCAACTCTCTAAATCATCCATTGTTCTGTTATTGAGCTAGCCATTGGTGCTGAATTGTTGGGTTTTCGGGATTATTTTAGAGATGCCAAATAAACAATAACTGTGATTTCTGGTTTATAAAATGTTGGTTTATCAGATATTATTGTTCACTGGAAATTAGTAGGAACTCCCCAAGTCCTGAAACCGAAATATGTAATGTATCTGAGATATTTCCTGCACTGCGTGTAATCATGAAGTATGTTTTTCTTACTACTAAACTGCCCTTGCCAATATTTCAGTAGAGATTTTAGTTAGCCTTGTAAATATTAGTAGTCTTAAAATGTTTATTTAATATTTTCTTCCCTATAGGTTACATTATTTTCTTGTTTGGTGCTATGGGACTACATTAATCAGTATGGCTTTTGAATATAATAAATACTATAGTCAGTATGTAATCCTTTTATTTTATTTCCTCATAAAATAACATTTATGAGACATACTTATTTATCTACTCATCTAACTTTTCATACACATAGAGCTTTTCATTAATTTAGATCAAACAAATATAGTCAAAACTTGAAAGGACTAGGCATTTCACTTTTGCAAGTCTGTTTGGAGGAGAATTAACTCCTAGATATGAGATTTGAACTATTGATTTTTCATGGAATTTGAATGCATGTTCTGAGTATATCAAATCTGATTTTTCAATTAATCCTTTGATCAGAAAACTTTAAGCAATATTCTTAAGTACTGTGAAATTTAAATTATTCCAGCATATTTCTCTTAAACTCTTTAAGGTTTTGCTCATGCACATGGCATTTAGTAGGCTACCCTCCTAACTTCCTCATTGCCCTCAGCTTTACCTCATCATCTGCTGTAGATTTGAATTTTATATTGCACGGGTTACTTATAGGGCTAGTTTATCCTGGAAGAAAGACTCTCAAGCTTAGAGCCAAAACTAAGTGATGGAATATTATATTGTTTTAAGATAAGCAATGGTGCTAAAGTTTTTCAACAGTGTGATTATATCCTAACCTTATTAAGGCATTATAAATCATCAAATATGCTTTCTTGTTTAAAAATCAAACTAGAAATGGGATGCAGTGGGTATGATATTTCAAACATTATCTAATAACGTTAAAGGCAGCTATATGCCTGGGGTAAATGTTGCAGTTGTTTCACGTATGTCATGAAAAATCTACCTCATGTACTGTATTTATTATATTAATAGTTTTCAACCCTGTCAAGCGACTGAATTCATAAGAATGTGACATAGAGAAAAGTGCATTTATTGTGATTTATATAACTCACAAATAATTCACAGGTTATGATCCTTTCCTTCTGGGTATAAAATTGCACATATGTACAGGTATACTGCATGGGAGTAGACATTTGAAGACATTGTTCTCGACCTTGGTTATCATTTCAGCCTAGGTTCTAATTTATATGAAATTTAGTGTCCCTAAATTGTATGTATAAATCTAAATGTATAAATCTAGTTATATAAAATCCATGTGCTCCAAAAGTCAAAAAAACGTTAAGTTTTGTCTAGGGTCATTGTTGTGATTTAGTATAAGAATGGCTGCATTGGATCACTGCCTCTCTGCCGCTGTGTTCCGTCCTTATGTTAAGATAATTGGAAGGAGATTAATGATGATATGATATCTCAAATCCACTGAAATATAACCTTTCAATATTTAACTGGTGTCACAGCATGGCAGAATGGTCTTTCTTGAAATAAATAATGGTAGTTATTTTTTTAACACAAGACAAGGAAAAATACCCTACAAATGTAAACTCTGTGGACCTTTGTGTATAATTATTATGTAACTATATATATATATAGTTATACACATAGTTATATATATGCTTCTCTCTGTTCCATACGAAATGAAACAGTAACAATAAAAAGTATAAGACAGTTTAAATCTAGAAAAGTTAGAAAGGATATTCTAGGTGATTTTGCCTCAAATTCACTGATTCAGAGTACTTACTAATGAGTACAAATGGTTAAGACGTAGCAGCAGTTTTTCTGAAATACATAGCTAATTTTGTTTTTTGAAAATTTGTTAATTAGATTTCCCTGTATTTGTTAACCTCTTTTTACTTGTTTGGGCAGGCGTGTGTATGTGCGTGTGCGTAAATTCCTTCTTTTCTTAAAAATTCTCACTCATGCATCTATTTGGCATGCCAGTGCTTTCAGAATGTGACCCCAAATGTCAGCTGATGTACACAAAGGAACAATAAATGTACTAAAATCTTCAATATCTTGCTTGATTTTTTTCATAATTTTTTTTGTTTATGAATATTTATAGGTTTTTTTTTTCCAAAAATAAATATTGGGCCTCCCTGGTGGCACAGTGGTTAGGTGCTACTCTGTGGAGCTGTTGGCAGAGGCGATGCGAGTTTGACACCCAGTCAGGGAGAATCCCACATGGTGCGGCAGACCTCTCCTGCCTAGCCTGCTGCTCCCCTCAGCAGTGTATTTCTGATCTGCCTGTTCTGCTCCCCACTCTGTCTCTGGTGAACCCTCTCGCCACCCCACGCCTCTGGTCTGTACCCCAGCTTGTATGCACAAATAAATAAATCTTTAAAAAAAGTTAAAAAAAAAGAAAAGAAAAACTGAACAAGATAATTCAGTGCTTGCATACTTACACATAGACAATAAACTTAAACAACAAAAATCATCAGCACTATCAAAAGAAAAGACTTTGGTGGGAGTGATCATGAAAGAGATTGAAATTTGCCATGAAATAGGGGAGAATTGTCAGCTAAGATTATTTGAAGTACAGTTTAATTTGGGGGCAAAAGTCAGAAAGAAGATACTATTGGTGCTGTCTGTCACGCTCCCTGCTTGCCCATCCAATTTAACTGGTCAGCATGGCCACTTGAAGCTTATGTTTTCCCCAAGATAACTCATTTTCAAGAGTTTGCTCCATTTGGTGGAAGGAAATTATGGAATGCATAGTATAGATAATTTGAATTTCATAACTGTGTATGACATTTTATATGTATGTAAAATTACTAATATGAAAGCTGTCATTCCTCAGATTAGCAACTATGTTTTGACTTAGAAAGTAGATATATTATTGTTCAAGAAAAAGAAGCTGGTTAGTTCTGTGCTCCAACTTCTGGGGTATGGAAAGACATCCCTGTTTCCATTTAAAACAGTCATTTGTTTCTTCATTTGCATTTCATGTTTAAAGTATTGATGAATTTGGGAGAGGGGACAGTCCCAAATACTTCAGTTTCAATGAGTTTATCACCTATTTTACTGAAGACAAAGCTACTTGGCATAAACAGTTGACTGGAGGAGTAAGGACAGGTCAGCTACTGAGGTGATAGGGTGGGAGCAGTTCAGAGATGAGGTCCAGGTATTCAATAATACTTGGGCACCCAGGGGAGCACCTCTAGCCTCTGGAGGCCTTTTAGAGTCTGTATAAAATAATACGGTGGGGAATATCTTGCCATGTCTTAGATAACAGATTCATTTTAAACAAGATGCAAGAAGAAAATGAAGTTTCTCTCTGTTTGTCTTTTTATCCCCCTTAAAACTAAGTTTTTTCCAATTCTAAGACATATTTACACAAAGTGCTATGTTAGTAACACTTCGTTAGTTTTTCAGAGGGATCAAAATTACGTTTTTGTTGAATTACATGTTTATCTGGTCATTAGTAACTACTGGAATCTGATTAGAAGATCATCCATAGGAAACAACTGGTATATTTAATAATTACTTTTTGGGTCCATCTAATGTTTTTAATAATGTCTATAAAATGATTCTGGCCTCTAAGATGCCAATCTTCAGTTGTGATGCCATATCTTCTAGATACTACTCAGATTAAAATGTTCAGTCCTACTTTATGGACACAAAGGTGACAGATGAAATTTTTGAAGAAATCAACACATGAAGTAGGGGAATACTACCAAAAAACAAGAAAGGTGACCAAGAGTTCCAGAAAGTTACAATTAAAAAAGTTACAGACATTAAAGATGACTCAGAAGTCCATTTTACCTAAGTGATATTTTAAAGAACAATTCAGTAACAGAAACTCATAATTTGAACACCACAACTTAATTGAAACAAGTTGGACAAAGGGAATGGAAAAAAGTTTCTTCAAAAACAAGCTGTATGTATTGGGGGTGAGGGAACATGATATGTCATCTCATTGCAAATTCAGGATTTCCTCTTGAGAAGCTGACAGAGCTTCTGTATTTTTTCAAGACCTGCATAAGCAAACAGGCAACGCTGAAAAAAGGAAGTTTAAACATTGATTTGCTAAATTTGAAAGAAACTTAACTTTTCCACATGATACCAAACCTTTCCCATCCCTGTGCTTCCCCTTCTCCAAGTTTTCAAATAAAACCATACCAAGGAAGTGGTATCATCAGCTTAATGAAAAATACTTCCTTCATCTTGGTTGGATTTTACCAACTTGAGTGATTTAGTTTCTCAGAAGAGAAAGATGCCAGCCTTCTACCAACTGGTGATGACACGGACCCCTTTCCCACTTACTATTTTGAGACCAATAGTGTAGTTAGGTAAACGGTGACTTCATTTTTGGTTATGCAGTTTTACTGATATTACAATGAAAGGTATTAACACAGATTTGAGGTAGCTGTCAACTTACTTTGTTTTGGCTTTTGTGTCGTTCCCCGCCCCCCCCTTGGGGAGCTAACTCTAAGGAAACATGAAACAATTTTCCCTCTAAATTTTTCATGATAAAAGAAATATCTTTACATTAAATAAATGCAAAAGACTTGAAAGAGGATAATGGGTTATTGACAATTTCCACTACTTAGGTTCAAATACAGTTTCTATTTTCTTTGATTTTGAAAACCTTTGACCATGATTTTTGTAGATTTCAGATAACTAGAGAGAAGGCACCTCTGTTCTGAAAACGCCACATTCTTAAATAGTTTTTTAAGTACCAAATATTTCAGTTGGGTTAAACTTTGACCGCCCCAGATGACTAGTTTATAGTTCTTGAAACCTGTGGAATACTTTGTATTCACAAAGTCCACACACCCTGAATTCCAAGGGCTTGTCCTGTGTTTGTATTCAAACATACTCTGAAATGTTTTCTTTCCCTAAGCATTTCAGACACATTCTTCTCATTTGAAAATTTTGTAACTTACTTAACACACTGTGTCTCTAAACTATGCTAAAGATACATAGAAAAGAGATGACATCATGGGCTGATTTTGTTCTTTTAGTTTTGTGTTTGGCGAAAGTTGAGCAGTTGCAATGAGTCATGCGATCTTGTGACCAGTCGGGCGCTTTTCCAATCAGAGACTGTTAAGATCTTTGACAACAGAACCTGTAGTTGTTTGAAGAGGAGCTATCAACAGTGACCTGTATGCTTGCTGATACCAGGCTGCTGTGAGTAACAAAATGTGCTCCTACTCCTGCTGAATAACAACACACCAGCGATGAGGTAACACTAGTAAAGCTGACTCATTTCCTCATTTACAGATGAAAGAAATTGTCTAACAAATGACTACCTTGAAGGTAATGTTTCTTTCAGGTAATACGTGGTGAGTCTCCTCAAAGCAAGCTTGACTCTCAAATCGGCTTGTCAGTTTTGAGGTCTATTATAAAGCAAATTCAGCTGTGAAATAATGAGTCAGGCATTAAAAGTCAGGTCCCCTTTTAATCTTAACTATGTGAGAATTGCTGAATTCAGATGTTACTCAGAAGCCCTCACGTTGTATATCAAGTATAAAGATGACTGAAAATTTCTGATTAGTTGAATCAATGTAAACTTCCCTTTTCATTTTCCTCCAGGCATGTTTTCCTGGTGATGCTCCAGCTGTTACCATGTACATCTGTGTAGAACATCGATGGATACTGAGGGACCCCCCCCTCCACATCTATGGACAGCCCAGTTGTAGGAGGCTTTAGGGTCCCCAGTCATGTCATGTTAATATGAACTCAGTAAGCACTTACTTCCGTGTTGGAAAACCCAGGAACCTCTGCTTCCTTGACTTTCTATAATTTCCTGGTCTTACAAACAGTCTACCTTTACAAACATATTCTTTAAAACTAGTTTGGAGTATTCTTTTTAAAAAAAATACTAAAGTCTTGTTGGGAGGAAAGCACTAGACGAATGGCATCCCTCTGAACATCACCAAAAATCATGTTTCTTTTATGCTAGATTAGATATTTATGAATTCTTCATAAACATAATAAAAATGGCCTCCTCTAACTAGGATTTCATTATTTTCATTCATTTATAGTGAATGAATGAAATGAGTGAGTGAATGAATAAGTGCATTGAGCTCCGTTACCTCTTTCACTACTTGGTATGCCTTCTTCTGAATTCTTGCGATCTTCTAACAGTTGTACAATTCTTTTTGTTGTTGGGAAATCATGAATTGTGAAATATGTTAAACTGAGCACATTTAAAAATAACCCAACCTTTTCTGCTGTTAGGGCAAGGCCACTTGCTTATTTGGGGTTGCTAATGGGAATCAGGGGCCGTGTGTGATTGCCTCTGGAGCTAGCTTGTTTGCTCAGAGGAAAGAATTCATTGAACAGCCACAGACTGCATTCCAGAACATTAGCCAACCACTTTGCAAAAGTGTACCGTTGGGTCACAGCAAAGCATGCCACCACTCCTGGAGAGGCGGCGGCAAATGTGCCCAGAGAACAGAGATCTTATTGCAGGATGTTAATATGGGCTCTCATGACAAGAATTTTTATTAATGATTCCTCCTCTTGATTTCCTGATAAAAGGCCATTGCAATTTTCAGTCTCTGGAAATCCATGGGGCTATTTTTTTAGAAGTCACTTTCTATATTTTGCAATTAATTCTCCCAGTGAACTCTAATCTAAATACTCATTGCAGGGCTATGATGGTGGTGATGATGGAGCCCAGAAGATATTTATTACATCGTGTTTCTCTCTGGCTGACAAATCACAGCATCAGAGTTGCATATTTGGAACCAGAGTCTGAATTAGTCTGTAGGAAGGGTACGAGCAGTGTACCCTGCAGCTTCCCTGCCTCCTTTTCCATTTTATAAATCAGACAACTCTATTTGACTGGCTTTCATGAAGAGGTTAATTTGAATACAGTTTAATAAATATGTCAAAAAGTTGTTTAGAAGCAAATATAAAAGCAGTGCCCCAGAAAGAGGTTCCTGCAACCCTGTTGGCCACTCAGAAGAGAGATTGAGGTAGCGCTTAGGTAACATGTGTGAGCACCCCTGCCCAGGTCTTTCTCCCACCTCATCTTAATTAGGCTCATTGTCCTGGCATCCATAAAGTCCAGACAGAGTCCACACACCCTCCCCTGGCTCTCCCCTCTCCTTTCACTCTTGCCCAATTTATGTGGCCTTAGCAAGTTTCTAGAACTTTCCAGGAATCAGATTTTCTGTGTGATGAGGGTATCATTACTTCATAACATCATTTAAATTTCAAGGAGATAATGTTGATAAGCATTTAACACACTATCTGGGAAGAATTCTTTAAAAAACAAAACAACAGAACACCTACCTTCTAGGAATTACTCCCAATTAAATACCCCTGGGCAGCATCCCTTCCAAATTCTGGACTCCTATTTCCAACTTTCTGGAGGCATTTCTATTATGATGTCCTATTGATGGTTATACTCTACATGTCTCAACCAGACTCAGTTATTGTAAAAAACCTATGTTGCATGAACCATATGCTGGCACAGCCCTAGCCTCTGAGGATGGAGTAGTGAGTAACACAGTCTCTGCCCATCATCTAGGAGGCCATCCTGGTGGGAGCTGGGTATGCTGTGCCAACAACTGGCTATGCAGTCTGTATACATCATGGCCGCTTGTCCTTGTAGGAGACCTTAGGAAGACTTTATTTTTGAACAGATGGGGAAAATGTGACCTGGTGCAGTGAGGTGATTTAACAAGGTTCACACAGCTAGACATTGCCAAGTCAGAATCAGTCTTGTGGGTCTTGGTATCTTAGTCCTGCTATAACAAAATATTATTACCAAGTGACTTAAACAACAGATATTATTTCTCTTAGTTCTGGAGGCTGGAAGTTCAAGATCAAAGTATTAAGAAATCTGGTGTCTAGCGAGATCCCATTTCTGGTTCAGAGATGGCATCTTCTTGTTGTGTCCTCAAATAGTGGGAGGCAGAGAAAGAGAAAAGCAAGGTCTTGTGTCTCTTCTTATAAAGACACTAATCCCGTCAAGGGGCTTCACCCTGCTCACTTTCTGTAACTCTAATCAGCTCCAAATACCCCACCTCCTAACATCAAATTGAAGAAGTTTATCATATGAATTTTGGGAGCACACACAACATTCCTGCCACAATGCTTAGATTTCCAATCTACTTCTTTTTTTTTTTAAGAATTTTTTTATTTATTTATGTATACAAGCTGGGGTACAGGCCAGAGGCGCCGGGCGGCGAGAGGGTTCACCAGAGACAGAGTGGGGAGCAGAACAGGCAGATCAGAGATACACTGCTGAGGGGAGCAGCGGGCGAGGCAGGAGAGGTCTGCAGCACCATGTGGGATTCTCCCCGGCTGGGCGTCGAACCGGCATCTCCCGCGGCCAACAGCTCCACGGCGCAGCACCCAACCGCTGCGCCACCGGGGAGGCCTCCATTCTACTTCTTAACCAGAGTCCTGTTGCCTCTCTCACTGTGAACAATCTTGACATGATCTACAAGTGCTGCCATGTGGGAGTGCAGGTGAGCGGGTGAGGCGTCTTTCACTGAGACCTCCCTGTTCTAATAGCACTGACTCTCTCTAAGCCTTCAAGCCTGAGATCTCAAAAGTTGTCTCTTTTCCTTTCCCTGACCATCATTTTGCCCTCCAAAAGGGCTAATGTGATTTTTTGCCTTTGCCTTCTCAATGACTATCCTACGTAATGTCCATCGTTTCTGGTTCACACAGCCACTGTCTGACTTCAGGCTCTCCCTATGTCAGACTTGTCCCATGCTCTACATGCAACTTGTCCTTTCTCCCTGGCTCTCAGAAATGCTTCATATGATGACACTGTTTTTGAAAATGTCAATTTTCATAGATAAAGGTGGTCAAAAATTACATACTTCCAGCTATAAGCTTAATAAGTCCTATATTACTGCAACTATAATCAACAATACTGTATTGCACATTAAAAAGTTGTTAATGGATCAGATCTTAAAAATTCTCATAGCATAAAAAATGTAATTAGTTATGTGAAGCAATGGATCTTTAGCTAGACTTACTGTGATCCTTTCACAAAATATACAGATACTGAATCATGTTGTACACCTATGATAAAGATAATGTTATATTAATTATAACTCAATAAAAATATTAAGAACAAAAACAGAAACTCTCTTTTCTAATAAAAATATTTCCCTCTTTCTCGAAATATTCAAATCTCATGGATTCTTTCATTCATTATTTTGTTCAATAAATATGTAGGAACTGGGGTTTCATTGATGGCCATGGTGGGCACAAAGCAACCTAAAATCCATTTGACTCAATATGCAGTCATTTTAAATATAGGCACAAATAGTGCTCTTCCAAGAAGACAGGGATCAGAAGGTTCTAGAAACACAGAAGTTCAGAAATCCATCCACCTCTTCTTCCTTCAACTCAAAGTGAGAGAGCAACTATAAGTCTGCGCTGTATTGCAAGTTTAGGCTACAATATGAACAAACAGATGGAAATCCCTGCTCTTGTGGGCTTATTTTAGTGGGAACCCGGGAGGAGGGGAAGGATATGTTTTATCTTTAAAGCATATGGAAGCCTGTGCCAGGGCTCTCTGTGTAGAACAATTGAAAAAGAAAGAACAACAGCAAAAAAGTCATTCCAATGCAGTATTTTGAAATTATGTGTGTAAATTTTGTGTGTATGGAAGCCTGAGAGATTGAACCCTCACTTATGTAAAATTTTTTGGTCATTTTTAGTTATTTGGATGGAAAACAAAGGTCTGTCAAGCACACAAGGAACAAATTCTGGGATGAGGTAGGTGAAGTCAGTCAGGTTCTGAATGTTTTGCTCCCTACAGAGTGATGGCAGTGACCCAAATGTGGTACACACCCTAAGGAGGCCACCCAACCTCTCCATTATATAGCTCAATGACACTAGACACTAGCCAGCTCTTTGATGCTCTCCTCTAACCTGTGCCTCCCTAAAATTCAGATATTGAAGTCTTAACGCCCAGTGTGACGGTATTTGGAGATGAGTCCTCCAAGAAGATGATTAAGGTTAAATGAAGTCATCAGGGGAGTGGGACCCTGATCCTGTAGAAATGGAGTCCTTGTAAAAAGAGGAAAATAGCAAAGATCCATTATCACTCTCTGGGTCTTCTCTCCACATAGTAAGAAGGTAGCTGGCTACAAGACATTGAGAGAGTCCTCACCAGAGTCCAGTTATGCCAGCATTCTGATCTCAAACCCCCAGCCTCCAAACTGAGTGGAATAAATGTCTATTGTTTAAGTTTCCCCATCTGTGATCCTTTGTTGTAGCAACTTGAGGAGTTGTGACATGGCCTCTTCAAGCCCTCTACAAGATGCGCCTACCTCTAACGCAGGCCTTGAAGCTTCCCCGCTGCCCTCCCCTGGGGGATGCTCTGAGTTTCGTTACAGCCTGTGCACTTTCAGGGCCCACCTTTATCAGAAGTTGTGTTGTTAGGACTCTGGCAACCAGTCATGTAGTTATTTGTATCCTTCAGGTATAGCCAAATACATTTTTCTCACCATAAAAAGCAATATTTTTGATTGATTAACTAAGTTGGAGAGACAACTAGCCAATTTGTGCCTGCTTACACTGGTCAACAAATTTTTACAAAAGTCATGTTACTGAAATAAAATTAGTCGTTTCCTATCAATTTGTTTGTGCTCAACACAAATATGACAATCAAATTCTAATTTTGGCTCTAGTTTTTTTGTAATCTGCAATAAATTGATGTTTACATCATGAAATGCATGCCAATAGTAATAGACCTAATACCTGTAAAAAATCAAGTCATAGACTACTTCTTAGATTTCCTCGCTTGTTTCTTGTACAGCTGTTCAGGAATAGAATAGATGGAAGACAGTTTCATTGTGCAAAAGCACAGCCTTAAGACTCAGTTTCAAAGAGTCTAGAAATAGTCTCCATTCTTGTGGGTCATGAGTGATTTCTAAGGCATTCATGAGGCCCTCAATATCGGAACAGAATACCAGAGTACTTTCCTTTCCTTTCTGAAGAAAGGCTCCAACTTTTGATATAAAGTAAGTCTGACATCTTCTTCTAGAAGATGCCATTGTTGGAGTCTTGATCCTGGCAATTCTATCTTGTTCTGGGATAAGTCCAAGTCATGAACCAGGTCATTTAGATTTTCCTGTGTTAGTCTGTGTGGGGTTGATGATGCACCACAGTGAAAATCTGGATCACTGCATGCTGATGGAACAGGAGAAGAATAGGTCGGCTCACCCTTGTCCTCATCAGATGAATCAAGAGAATATGCTGCTGGAGTTTATGGAATAGGAAGTCCCTCACCATGTAGAACTGGTCTCAATGCAGACGGAATGGGTAGACTATTTTCCACTTCTTTTGCTTTGTTATTCCGCAGGAAAGAGGAGGAACCAAGCAGAAGTAACAGTCTTATGTGGTTGCTTGGCTCTCTCCACACCATGGGGACTGCAAACGTCATCGACAGCCTTTTGCCATTTAACCATTGTGAAAGCTGTGTTGTACACGTTGCACAGCATATATGCAGCACCCAAGGCTTGTCTTTGTCACCAAACTTGCATCTGAAGTAAAGATAATAAACCTTCTTCACTTGAGAAGTGATACTTTTCTTCTGGTTGGCAAATGTCGCTTCCCCACAAATGGAGCAGAAATTGCCCATGCAATTAACGCACTTTCAAGGCATTACTGTTCTTTATTGTGCCTAAATGGATAAAATAGTAACAGTTCTATTGTACAGTAGCTTAAAGACGTCAGCTTACTTCAGCATCCGGCTGCATTGCATCAGAAAGTGATGCAATCAACTCAGGATGATGTGTGCATGATGATATTATGCAATGTGATGCAATATTACATAATTCTAGATTGATTTAGGATGTTGTTGCAGTCCTACTGGATAAATTTACACGGTGAAACATATAAAATGAATTACATGAAATATCTTCAAAACAAGAGCTAATAAAAATTTTTCAGGGTTATATTCATGTTCAGCACACCAAGATAGTACAGATTAGAGCCTTTTTAAGTCTAATGATCTCACTGTTGACCAGTGTTATTGAAGGAGTTTGTTTTCTATTTGGTGGCAGGATTGGCAAAGAACTATTGAGGTCATTATGCATAAAAGTCTGACAATTTGGAGATATGAACATCTTGTTTATCTTTCCCTGGAATGAGCCAGATAATTACATCAGTACTGCCCTTCAACTTACACAGAAACACAAAATGGAGCACTAGACTCCAAACTCTACAAAAGGCTCACTTCAATTTTTTTTGACAGGAGGTTGTTTTATCAATAGAATTAAAATCCCATTAAATTCTCTGATACTTGACCAGAGTGCTTCATACTGTTCTCTTTCTTTATGATTATTTAATCTCTTCTTTAGTAAAAAAAAAAAAAAGAACAAACCATTGAACCAGAAATGATTCCTTTCTACTTTAACAGTACTCCCTTTTTTCATTCTGGATGAAATAAATTTAAAATAAAGGGACTGAACTCTTCACTCCAGGCCACCCTATTTAATTTGATGGCAGGGTTTTGAATTAATGGAAATACCTTGGACTTGACCAGAAAATAAAGCCATGTTGACAAGCTACAAGGGATTAATACTTCTTAATTGTTCTTGTAGAAAGACTATGCATGTCATAAAATAATCCAAAAGGATTTTTTATTTGGATTTATAACCAAAAATGACCCCTGTTTAATTTAACATGCTTGATGTAGATCACTGAATCATGAATTGCCTTTCTATTAAAACCATTTTTAGTTCAGACTATGTATTTGGGACATTTTGCTTATTCAACACTAATGCTATGAATTTATTATCCTTACTATCATGTTTCTCTCTGAAATTTACATACATATTTTTAAAAACCATTCTGCCATCATTTTTAAAAATCACAAAACATGGGTGAAAAGAGCACCTCACCATTTGTTTGGACAGCCAATTGCCTGAGCCCCACGTACCTGATGCCATGGACCTAAACTACAAATATAAAGCCAGGAGGACCATGACTTAATTATCTCTGTAATGTTGACAACTGTCTCCTTCCTCAGCAAGACAAAATTGGCATTGGAAAAATGATAAAGTTAATTAACATTATAAAAGTTTCCCTTGGATAGTTTATTTAACTAATTGCTTGAAAAAACTTCCGCAAAGTCAGCTGCATTCTTTTGAAATGACCACCCTAGGAATCTTAATGCACTTGGGATTACATTCAGCTGCAAGTTAAAGAGCACACAATTAATAAAAATACTCACCATTGTGGTTTATATTTAGCTAACATAAAATAAGTACCCAGGAGGCGGATTCAGGGTTAAGGGAGATTCTTAGTAACATCTTCAAGGATCCAGTTTTCTTCTTTGATTTTGGGTCCATCATTCCTGCTTTGTAGTATTTATTCTCATAGTTCTCAGATGCCTGCTGCCCCTCTAGGCAGCCTCAAGTTCAGGTTTAGAAAAAAGGGGAAACAGTTGTTCAAAGGGTATAGAGTTTCAGTTACACAAGATAAATGAGTTCAAGAGTCTGCTGCATCGTTAACAATACTATGTCCTGCACTAAAAATTTGTTAAGAGGGAAGATCTCATGTGTTCTTATGAGAAAAAAGAAAGAAAGGGAGGGAGGGAAAAGGGGCATGAGGAAACTTTTGAAGTTGAGAGAATGTCCAGTGCCTTGATTTTGGTGGTGGTTTCATGGGTATGTGCATAAGTCCAAGGTCATCATATTACACACAGTAAATACACGCAGTTCTTTTTATATCAAAGTTGTTTAAAAAAAAAAAAGTAAACGTGGAAATAGTCCAAATCTTTCTCCTGAAAGAACATGAGGATTATTTGAAAGGCATTCTCCTTCCAGGAAAATCCATATCCACCTACTTTTCACAAGCCAAAACATTGTTAGATATCCAGGCCCAGCTGGAAAGGAGTCCTGGAATCAGCTTCCAATCTCAATAGTGCAGGAAAGATGGTGAGTGGAGTGGGTTTTGGTTTACAGACTCATACTTTCACCACACTGGGCTCTCATGATGTTATTGGAGGAAGGAAGATGGATATTTGTGGGTTTATTTTGTTACTTTGCTGACTTTACCCAAATAAATCTCCAATAGGAAAAGAAAAATCCCAATTGATATTTACTAATTTACTAGAACTAAGAATAAAATGAAAAAGCCATGTTGGTTCCAGATTCTGCTACCATCACCCACTGTCTATATGACCCAGGTAAGATACTTAATGCTTATACTCCTCAGCCCTTATTAATATAAATGATATTATGTTTTGATGGAAGAGAGGAAAATTCTACATACCCTTCAGGGTTCTTCTCTGGTTGGGAGAGCAGTCAAATTAACATCAGACAAATTGGTAGAAGAAAAATAAAATCTTAACTATGTACATATGGGGATATACATAGAAATGATGATTCCAAGGTTAGTGAGGAAAGTGGGCATATATATCTTGAGCTAAGAAATGGGAGAGAGACCTGACACTTAAAGGGGAGAAGAGACAACTCATATGATGGATGAGTGGTCAATGACTCATATGAACAATAGCAGATGATCTGTCATTAGATATTTGCCTTGTAATATAGATGGGCTTTTCCAACAGAAATATTATTTGTGGTCAAAACTAATTCTGGGTAATTTTTATTCTTCTTAGTAGTTTAGGTAGTGTTAAAAATTTCTCATAAGCCTATAGAGTCTAAATTGACATCAACTCAAAATAATTCATATGCCAAATTGACTTGTCTTAGGAAGACCTCTTCTGAACATCTTGGGAGGACTGTCCTTCAACACTTTTGGTAGATTTCTACAGGAATAGGCCCAATGCATCCCTCCTTGTATATGACTTTCTCTTCAACACAGAAGGTAGACTTTGCACAGACCTTCTTTAGTCACTGGCACATAAAAGCCCGTGAAACATGCAAATGCAACACAACAAACATGATAGAAGCATGCCCCAAAGGGTGAGTGTGTTACAATTCCACTTTCCCACTGTAGAGGAGTCTGGAAGAAAGACCTGTGGAATGAGGGGTGCTGCATGTTCTCTCTGGGTTCAAAGCCTCCTCAACCTTCAAGCTAAATGCAGCTGTTTTGTACATGAGCCAGGCTGGACTCCTAAGAGGTCTAAGCAGCAAATGCACATGTATGAAAAAAGGTCAGGCACTGTTGATTTAAGCACTATGTTTTGTAGTAGAAAAATATAACTGATATGCCAACGTTTCAGTGTTACTGCTAGGATAACTTGTAAGGATTATAAGAGCGTGGAAACAAAGTGAGCTCTCAAAAGTGCTAGCTGTTATTACTGCTGTTGTTGTTTTCCATTGTATAATATACATTAACGAAAGATACTTTCCAAGCAGAAAAAATCTACAGGCAGTTTCTTGGCATCTATAATCTGTTTAGAATCCTATATCATGGGAGCTTAAGAAGATTACATATTTGCTAATACATTTAAAACAAAGAAACAATGCATTTATTACCACAGTCTATACATAAATCATAAGGGACCCAACTCTATGAAACATCAAGTAAGCGAATCAGGAATCAGTAGAGGATTTTGGAGAAAGTGTCACAGAAAATTTATCTCTTGATCAGCTTTTAAATGCAGAAAAATATTTCAATAATGCACATTGTTGATATTTGACGTTTGTTTTTGTTTTTTTAAGATTTATTTATTTATACATACAAGCTGGGGTACAGGCCAGAGGCGTGTGAGAGGGTTCACCAGAGACAGAGTGGGGAGCAGAACAGGCAGATCAGAAATACACTGCTGAGGGGAGCAGCAGGCGAGGCAGGAGAGGTCTGTCGCACCGTGTGGGATTCTCCCCAACTGGGCATCGAACTCTCATCGTGCGCTGCCGACAGCTCCACAGCACAGCGCTCAACTGCTGTGCCACAGGGAGGCCCAATATTTGACATTTATTGAGGATGTATTATGTGCGAGGATGACAAGCACTTTCCACTCAATTTCAGATTTAACCCTTACCAAAGCCTTAGGAGATAGCTTTATCCCATTCTTGTTTTATAGATGAAGACACAGAATGAGAATGAAATCAGGAAATTTCCAAATTTGCCCTGTGTTGCATCTCTGGGTTTGCCCTATGTTGCACCAGGGTTGCCTGATTCTGAAGTCAACACTCTTCTTTCCATGGAGGCTGACAGCGAAAATAATACATTCATACTCTAAGAGATACCATTCTGAAGTTGAGGGGAAAATACATGGTTATCACTGTCATAAGTCTCACCTGTGTTCTAAAAGGTCTTGAGTGAATGTATTAACAGAAACATCACATAGTGATTAAAAGACATAACCTGCTGTTCTAAAGCAAAAGAGTAAAAATAGCTAGCTTGCCTATAGGACTTACCTATGTCAGGCATTGATCTTAGCACTTTATCTACTTTGTACTTACTATTTTCTTCCCTAAAACCATATGGGAGTAAGTTCTCTTATTTTCCCTACCTTAGAGATAAAATAGTCAGCTATAGAGAAGTTAGGTCACTGTCCAAGGTCACAGGGCTGAAGAAACAGTGTGTCAGTTATCGGAACCCGGGCTATCAAGCGCCAAAGTTCGTGTCCTTATGCACTCTGAGCTAGCACCCCTTGGAATGCTCTGGCAGGGCTCGCAAATAGGAGCTCAACACAAAGGTCAAGTGTAAGTACAGTGACATGTCATATTTTCTGTTTTATCCTATACTATTCAATGTGCTAACTCCTGACACAAGTTGTTACCTTCTTCAAAGATAAGGACCCTGAGGCCCAGAGAATGAGTGTGCAAATGTCTAGTTAGTGAGGTGGCTGGGGTTTAAAGTCAAGTATAGAAAGTATTAAAGAACTCACTTTGCCTTGCGGGGGCGGGAGGGTGGTGTCTTCTTAATGTCAATTTTATTTAATAAAAGCTTTGCAAGCATATGGTTAAAGGAAGAAAAGAAAACTCATTTCCAAATTATCTTTGAGAATAATTTTTGCCCTTGTTGGGGTTTCACTGAACACAGAGAAGGGAAAGAGAAAACATTTCACTAAAGGAAACACTCAATTGGTCACGTTAAACACACACAAGAGCAAAGTTTTACAGATTAATTCAAGAGGATTTTTTTTTAAAGATTTATTTATTTATGCATACAAGCTGGGGTACAAGCCAGAGGCGTGGGGCGGCGAGAGGGTTCACCAGAGACAGAGTGGGGAGCAGAACAGGCAGATCAGAAATACACTGCTGAGGGGAGCAGCGGGCGAGGCAGGAGAGGTCTGCCGCACCATGTGGGATTCTCCCTGGCCGGGTGTCGAACTCGCATCATGCACTGCCGACAGCTCCACAGCGCAGCGCTCAACCACTGCGCCACCAGGGAGACCCTTAAGAGGATATTTGCCACAGTTCTCTGCTGTTGTAAGCCAAGGAAAGCAAAGAGTTCAGGTTAAAATCCTCCTTTGATATGAACTGAATAAGTGTCTTGATATTTCACTTCCCCAGAGCATATAAAAGAGTCATTTTTACTTTTATTTGAGTAGTCACAAGAGTCATCCAAATATCAGCAATTAAATGATAATACAATCTTAGTTCCAATTAATTGAATTAATGACATGATTGATTTTGCCAAAAGCTAAATTTATGAGTCTCTTGATATCATTTGCTTGAATCTTCAAACTTGTGGTGAAAAATTCAGATAATTCAAATGTTAAGCCAGTGTTATTTTTCTTGCTCAAAACAGTTTGGAACTTCTGTTAGTTGTCCTTCAAAGTCCTTCCACCTTTAGGGTCTGTGAATTAATTTCCTCCTTTTGACGCATACTGTGGGATGATTCTTTCTAAGAGTTGATGATTAACCTGAAGAATGTTGTAAATAAAACAAAACAAAACAAAAATTGAAGTGTGATTCTAAAGACAGGAACCTGGTGATCTTCTGTAATTAATTGAATGAGAGAAATTTCCAAAGGAGGAATTTCCTAATTTCTTTTCAATATAGCTTCTGAATTTTAAACTGTGTAACTGTATTACTTATACAACGAAGAGTGTTAAAGCAGAAGCACATTTTTGAATTATATATAGATGGCTTACACACACACACACACACAGAAGACTTTTCATATTACTGCCTTGGAAACGCACTTTTGAGTACAAAAAGTCACACATTTTATTTTTGCAGCACCCCTTTTACTTTCTTGCTAGTCACAAAGCATGAGAACTTTGGGGCATACTGTAGGTCAGATTCCACTTTCCAGTCCTTCAACTGTGTCCTTGTGATTGGAGCTAACTGAGGTAAAGAACAGTGTCACAGGATCTACAGTAAATCTAAGGACTTCTTCCATCTGCCTGAACTGCCCACGCAATTGTCAGTTATTCAACCACACGTCCAATGCCTGTCACTGAGCCAACACCCCACAAGCTCCGCAGAGCACGGGTTCCCCCAGCCCTCTCCACAGGTCTCTTGAATTAAGTTGACTTTCTTTATTCCTACAGGTTTTCAAAAGATGATTTCTGGTTTCTTCCTTGCCCTTGCCCCAGTTTTCACTGACCACTGCTGAGAATTGGCGCCTGTCACTTCTTTGCAGATAGAACAGTTGTCGTTTTAGCGTCCTAGGAGGAGAGCCGTGGGTGGTGATTCAGCACTTCTGTCACTCATCACTTTTTAGGAATGTCAGCAAATGGCCATCAGGTGACCCTAACTTTAAGGACCCAGTGTCCCATCCAGCCTGTCAGGGTACCACTAGGTGTGCAGGTGCTGTGTCCTTCTATAGTGACACCATTGCACAGTAGTCATTTCAACCTCAACTGAATCTTCTCTTTTTTGGGGAAATACAATATTAATGCAATTTGTCACTATTCTCTAAGGAACACTTATTATGCTGGAATTTTACTATGTTTTACCAATTCAGTTGTTTTAATGGCCTGCAAATGCTTTGATTTTAAAACCTTATTTCCAAGGTCTTTTGAGAGCTGGCTATAACCTGAGATTATTTTCATAATGGACTGCTTATATAATGTACTTCTTAAAAGCCAAATGGTACTTATCACTTCATTTTGCATATTGAGTGACATTTTTAGCTTGGTATTAATAATCCAACATTATAATAAAAATAATAATAGTAAGGATTTGAAAATCCATTACAAATCTCCTTAAACCCAGGTGAACTCATTAACTCTTAGATAAAAGAAATTGGAATTAAAAAAAAAAAGACTTGATTTTATTCCAGTTAATGTGATGACTCTGAGGAACAACTAGAATTGAATTCTCTTGACTTCAAATAGAGTGTTGGCTTTGATAGACTGACCAGTTAAAATGGGCCCTGAGATTTAAGGAAGAATGAAGAGGCAGAAACACTGCTATCACCTTTGAGTAAAATAGATGAATGTAAAGGTAAAAGACCATCATTCCTGCTGTTGTCTTCCTGAAGGAGGTGGAATGGAAGAAAACAAGAAAGAGCAATTGTTAAGTCCCAGAACTTAAAAACAAAATTTACAAACAAACTAGCATTTCCAACCACTGGGAGACTTACAGAAACACATATTCTACCCTATCTTGCTACATAAATGTTGACATATTGGTCGTCAAGATTTCTATGAATGGGAACTCAGTTGTTAGCAGGATTTAGGGGCATCTCTTAGATACACAGACTTTTCCAGGTGTTATGGGTAGAATTGTATTAAATCATCAGCAGAAGTCTTAATCCATAATGTGACTTTATTTGGAAACAGCTCTTCACAAAAGGAATAAAGTTACAATGAAATAACTAGGGTCCGATCTAATCCACTATGACTGTGTCCTTACAAGAAGGGCACATTAGGACACAGACACAACACACAGAAGACCATGTGAAGATGAAATCAGAGATCCGATGATGCGTCTCTAAGCCAAGGAATACAATGATTGCCCAAAAACCATCAGAAGCAGGAGAGAGAACTGGGATACATTATCCCCAGAAAGATACAATCCTGCCAACACCTTGATCTCAGATCTCAGACTTCTGGTCCCCGGACTGTTTGACAAAATCTTTCTGCTCTTCGTGCCATCCAGTCGTGCATCTTTGGTATGACAGCCCTTAGAGACCGATACAGTAGCCATTCAGGAAATGAAACCCATGTCACTTTTTCCCCCTATTCTGTGACCCCCATGGAAGACTTGGCAAAAATATTAGGCAAGTCATGGGCTGAAAACCACTGGATAATGCAAACCAAAAAGTGCAATTAGAATTCAAATTACAGGAGAAAAATAGACACAGTGACCTTCAAGAGCCCCATGGCTGTGGTGTGACATTCAGGAGGAATGTGTGAGTGAGAGGAGGGAGGCAGAACCCAAGGTTTTGGAGATGGAAGTCGAGAACAGAAGCTCCACCTCTGAGTTGGGAAAGCAAGTCTTGTGTTCTGCTGGCTGTGGAAGGAGAGTTAAGCTGGGTGGAAATGCGCCCAGAGGTAGGTCAGCTGCTTTGTATTGTGGAGGAGGAGATGGTGGCTTATCACGCTCAAAATTTCTAAGAGGATGTGTATTTACTTAACATCCTAACTTCAATAATAAAAAAGCAAAAATGCAAAATTGTGTTTTGTTACTTCCATCTATTTCTATAATTAGTATTAAACTGTACAAGTAACATGTACAAAATACCCACGGGTTAGTCCTTATTGCATGGAGATCACTTTATCCTTTAAAGTCATTAAAGGAAGATGGATTTTATTCATAAAGATGGAAACATGTATTGCCATTTATAGAGCTTATCTAAATGCAAATAGATATTTAATATTCAATCACAAGTAACATAAAAAAATTAATAATCAATTTAGATTTACTTTAAATATAGCTTTGACCTGTTCTGAAGAGCTTTTCTCAGGAAACACTCTTGATCAAGGCTTATACTCATTTTGCTTTGACCTATTATCATTTAAATCATCTTTTTCATGGCTTATTCACCTTTACTTTCATCATGCAGAATATAACATCATCAAAGTTTGGTTTTCCTCTAAGGAAATTCCTACTATAGAAGTCAAAATATCAAAAATATTGAGACAAGGCAATAATATAAAAACCACAATGGAAATCTAATTCCCTTTGAAGCTTCAATAGTTGCAATGTGTCACCTAAATAATTAGTCATCTCTAATATTTGACTAGACTTCTTGTTGGATTTTCTGTAGTTGTGAAATACAATGCAAATAATTCATTATTTTTTAAGCTCTTTGGTTTGTTATGACCATTTGATACCTGAGCTGCATGCACTCTGTGGTGGTGTGTGGCAATAACCATTCTGGCAAGTATATCTTACACATCTCTCTCTGCATCAGCCAGAATGAAAAAGATTTATCTATGCTATCTGTGCTCATTAAAGATACTCATTTTATACTTTTACTTATTGAATTAAAAATTAACAGCAAGTAATATGATTATGTTATTGCAGTGATTAAAATATAGATAGAAAGGTGGTTGTCACATTTAAAAATGGGTTTTGGAGAAATTGGGTCAAGATCTGAAAAAAATAACAATCTACTTAATATGAGTATAGCTCTCAAATGATCATAATAAATTCAGCACATAACTCTGAGATATCCTGCACTGTCTCGAAGACCAGCTCACCGCTTGCTCAGAAATACCTGGCATCTTATTCTTTCCATCTTTGTTGAAATATAGTTGACAAATGAAAATTGAATGTATTCAAGGTGAATAAAATGTGATGGTTTGACATGTACATATTGTGAAATATTCACAACAATCAAGCTAATTCATATGTCTATCACTTCATGTGGTTATTTTCATGCTTTGAGTGTGTGTGTGTGTGTGTGTGTGTGTGTGTGTGTGTGTGTGGTGAGAACACTGAAGACCTACTGTCTTAACAACTTTCATACACAAATCAGTATTGTAAACTACAGTCACCATGCTTCACATTACATCGCCAGAAAGTATTCATCTTATAACTGAAAGTCTGTACCCAAATCTCCCCATCTCTCCTCCCCCAGCCCTTGGCAACCACCATTCTACACTCTGCTTCTATGAGTTTGACTCTTTTAGATTCCACAGATAACTGATGAGATCAGGCAGCGTTTCTCTTTCTGTCTCTGACTTCTTTCAATTAGCATACTGTCCTCTAGCTTCATCCATGTTGCTGCAGATGTCAGGATTTCCTTCATTTTTATGATCAAAATAATATTCCATTGTGAATATTATGTGATGTGTAATGTATATGTATATGCCATATATAATATATATGACATAGATTTATAGCATGTCAAAATGTACGTGAAAGTGTGACATATACTACATTGCATATATGTGTGTATACACACACACAAACACACAAATTCCATTGTCTTTAATACGTAGGTTGCCTCCATGTCTTGGCTATTTTGAATAATGCTGCAATGAACAGGAGAGTGTAGATATCTCTTCAAAATAGTGATTTTATTGTCTTCCAATATATACCCAGAAGAGGTATATGGTAGTATGTTCTTAATTTTTGGAGGAAGCTCCATACTGTTTTCCATGGTGGCTGCAACAGTTTATGTTCTCACCAACAGAAGAGTCCTTTTTTCCACACTCTCACCAACACTTGTCGTTTCTTGTCTTTTTGTTTCTACTCATCCTCGCAGACATGAGGTGATGTCTCACTGTGGTTTTGACTTGCATTTCCCGGATGATTAGTGATGTTGAACACCTTGTCATGCTCTGCAGGCCATTTGCTTTTCCTTCTGTTGCAAAAAAATAAATATTTATTCAGGTCCTTTCATCATTTTTAATGTTTTTTTTTAATTTATTCTATTTTTGAAGAATTCCTTAAATACTTTGAATATTTTCGCTTTTTCTATATATAACCTGCAAATATTTTTTTCTGTTCCATAGGTTGCCAGTTGCCTTTTCATTCTTTTGAGGGCTTCTTTTGCTGTGCAGAAGTTTTTGAAATTGCTGTAGTCTCTACATGTTTATGTTTGCTTTTGCTACCTCTGTGTTTGGGGTCACAACCTGACATATTTTAAAGATAAAGGAAAAGCAACTTTTAGCTTTTCCAGAATAGTCAAAGAACTCAAAGTTCTCTCAATGAGTATGCAAATAGGAAACACTCCAATGTGTAGTGCAAATAAATCTTTGGTTCAGGAACAGTTCCACTTGAATATTGCTCTCTGCCCTTCATTCCTCATGACCATTTACATAGAAATATCTTATCTGACAGGAAGCAAACAAAAAGCTCACCTCTAATTCAGAAGCAGTCCTTAAACCCCTCCACTTTCTTATCTTGTATTCTTTTTGTGAAACAAGCACATTGTAAATCAGGTGATGTAATTTGCCTCAGACCATATACATGTTAAGTGTCAGCTGCAATTCTAATTTTAACAACATAACCAGAAGGTTCTAAATATTTTGAGGAGACATACTCCACCAGTGTTTTTCTATCATAAACATCCAAAGACATTAATATTTGCTCATTTATAAATTATAAATATAGAAGTCTGTTAGATTTTGAGCATTATAAAAAACACAGAAACATAAATTTAAATAATAAACCTGATAAGAATATATGTGAGTTACAATAGTCATACCTTCTATTCCAATATTATTTCACAGGTTGGATGTGTGCACCCCACTTTTGAGATGCTGGAGTCAATGTGGGACTGGAGGGGTTCTGGAAGGAATGAGGTGGCCCTTCCCCTTTTAATTATCAGGCTAAGTGAGGATATTTCCTCCATCACCAAAGTCAAGTCACCCTGGAGGACAGTAACTTTTAAATATTCATTAGTATGATTCATTTTAATGTTTGTTGCTTTGTAATCACAAAGGATGAATTATTTTCTTCAAGGTAGAGCATAACTGTAGGAAGGTGTTTGCCAGCATCACAGAGAGAGGAAGTATTAGATTTCATATAGGGTTCAGACACTTGAGATCATGACATAGGATCATGCATGTTAGGTAATCAATTAATTGTCCCATCCTTCCTCAACACCGAACACTTATTGATTACCTACAATGTGCCCAATCTCTAAATGGCTTCAATATGTTAAAAGAGATTATGGCTCTCAAGCCTAAACACAATATTTGGTACAGAGAAAAAGCTATTACTACGGTTATCATGTAATCATCAACATTAAACCATTAAGTATCAATATCCTCACTGCTTATGAATAATTCTCCATGATCAGAGAAGCTTAGCAAATTGCTCTTGGACATACTTAGTTAAAAAGCCAGAAGAGACCATTCTGAGTCCATAGCTGCATTTTCAGGTTTTGTTTTTCTTTGCACTTCTATCCTGGAAGAAGCCCAGAGTGATGGGCCACCCTTAACAGCTGTGGAAAACAGTGATGTCCACCTCATGTGCACAATGATGGAGATGCTATTTGACCACATTCATGAAATGGCTTATTGTGTCCTTTGTTCTGATGGTAAGACCACAAAATGGGCATTGCAATTGCATGCAAATATCTCAAAATATGCTTTAAAATGAACTACATTTATTTCCTTATTCTTGTTGTGTGGTGATGATGGGCTCATGATGATTTCACTTCTGCAAAAGGATGGATTTATTTATTTTTAGTTTTTTTAGTTTTCCTAAAAGATGCATGCTCTTTGCAATCTGTATTGGTTATCTAGTGATGTTCACTTACCCCCAAATTTAGTGGATAAAACTACAACAGACATTTATTATGTCACAGATTCTGTGGTTCGGGAATCTAAGTGTGGCTGAAATGCATACTAGCCTGAGTTCTGGCAGGTTGCAGATAAGATGACTGTTGAAGCTACATCATCTGGAGGCTTCATTGGGGTGGAATCTAATCTCAATTGTCTTGCTGAAGCCAGAGTACTCTCAAAACATGGGAGCCACCTTCCCTCAGAGAGAGCCACTCAGGAGTGAGGATACCACCAGGCCTTTCTCACTTCACCTCAGAAGTCACACACTATCCCTGCTACCATATTGTAGCTGTAGAAGGGACTCCAGTGCACCCTGAGGGGAACAGAGTTAGGCCCCACCCGCTTTTGACAGGAAGATTCTCAAGAATATGGAGGTATATTATTAGATCACGGCACAATGTATTTGAGAAGATTCTGATAGAATCTTTGAAATGTTTTATATAATCTTTACAGCATTACAAAGACCTATTTGCAAGCTGCCAAGTTGGCTTACTACAGTTTCATATGTGTTGACAAAAGGCAGGAGTAGTCCAGGTGGAAAGCAAGAAGAACATCAGGATACAAACAATAGCAATAGCCAGATTATCAGCTATTTCAGTTTCCTTACTGCCAAAACCCTTGGGGATACCTCAGAGGGAGCCAGCTAATATTTGCATACACTGTGGGCTGCATTTCAGGAGATGAGCCTGAACTCAGTGTCTAGGAGGCAGTCTTCTGTAATGTGCAGTAAGTCTGTCTGCAGAATTCACCATCTCTATTTTCCCAGAATGCCCACTATTGAAACATCTTTGAAGAGACAGTACAGAGCGAGGCAGTCAGTGCCTCCACTCTTAAGATGTGAAGACTTGAGGCCCATAGAAACTTATCTTCAGTGTAATGTGTTCTCTCTTTTTAAAAAATGTTTCTGGTAGAGGTGATTGTATTAGTTAAACAAGGTCCTACAGAGAAACAATAGGATGTGTTTATGCATGTGTGTATTATACCTGTAACCCAGTCAGTTCAAAGTCTGATAGGGGAGACTGGCAGACTGGAGGCTCAGGAAAGCAATGCACTCTGGGTGCAGAAGTAATCTGACTGGAGAGTCAGAAGAACCAATATTGCAGATCAGTCTGAAGATCCTCTATGCAAGAATTCCTGCTTTCTCTGGGGATGTTAATCATTTATACTATTACAAGGCCAGCTGAGGCCAGTTGATAGAGGTCATTGAATTTTTGGCTGTGAATTTGCTATTTATTTATTTCCATAAATTTTATGATTAACTATGAGTGTCCATTTTCTGAGGATATCTTTAAATTAAAAGAGATGGATTTTCTTTTTTTAGTGTTATTTCAGATTTGTAGTTGATAATTTAAAAATTATCACACCAGCATGTTTATGCAAGACAAACTGACTCAGAATTTCACAGAACTGCAGAAGACCCTAGAAATCAAGTGATTCCATGAAGAACATGTCATAGCTCTGAAAACCATTCAAGTGGTGACCTGCCGAGCTGGGAGATACCCCACTTTGGTCCTGCGCCCTTTCAGAAGGCATTTGAACTGTGGGTCATGGAAACCTGGTTTTGCAGGGTTACTTTAGGGGTTTTTGGGAAGAAGGTTGCTGGGAGGGGCCCCAGTCAGCATCTACCAGCAGGACTTTCCTTCTCTCAGACTGTGTGTTAGAATATCAGACAAGCTTCTAATTTTTCAGTGCTTTTCTGTTAAGACTAGCTTCCAAATGACTCTCTGACTTCATTTGTAAGGAATATTTTCATTGCCATGGATGTACTTGGACATGTTCAAAGTACACTGGAGAACTGATATTCAGAAAATAACTTTCATCTGGAAATTTACAAGTTTGGAATTTAATAATTTGGCCCAATTTGACTTTATAGGAACAAAGAAAGGGTTAACTTATCAATTTTGTGGTTTGGAAAATATTCAGTTTCATATTGACTTTATCCTTAAAAATGATGATGATGAATTTAATAAGATAACTAGAATTGCTTTTTTAAATAAAAAGTAACTAATATGTAGGAAGGAATACAGAAAAATACAGACTAACAGTAAATAGTCAAATATACCTACTATTTTTCTCATTGTTTTTACATATTGCCTTTCAGTACTTTTATTGTTAGAGTTCTCTTTACTTGGTTATCAATGTACTGTGTAATATATATTGCTATATATGACATTTTTCCACTTGCTCTCTCTATAAGGACTTTTCCATGATATGGAAAAACATTGCAAAATGTACCACTGAATGAGTGTGTGACTTTCCATTTGTGGTGATGCCAGTGCTTGACTAACAATCACTTTTTTTTTTAGCTATAAAAAACAAAACAAAAATAATATTGTTATGGACTGAATTGCTTCCCCTTAACATTCATTACTGCAGTCCCAACTACCCTTCAGTGTGTCTGTATTTAGAGTAAGGAGGTGATTAAGGTTAAATGAAATCATAAAGGCAGAGGCTGACCTGACAGGATTAAAGCCCTCACAAAAGGAGACTCCAGAGATCCCCCTCCCTCCATTTTTTTCCCTTTTGAGCGCGCAGCCAGGAGGCAGGCTGCTGCAAGCCAAGAAAAGGGCCCGAATCAGGGATCACTTGCTGGCCCTCCAGTCTTCACCTCCCTGAAACACAATTTAAAAACCAATGATCTGTCCAAATTGCTCATTTAAAATGCCTATTTGTTGCCCTCTTAAGGAATCTTCAAATATGACAGAATTCCTTTAAAAAACAAACAAAAACCGCATTATCCTAGAGTTTTAAAAAAAACGCCAGGATACATAGTAGTGTCTAACATATGCTATTCAATTGCTGGACAACTGGGGACCTGAGAGGTGTAAATGTATCTTTTGGCTCCAAAGAACTAGCTCTGTTCCCCTCTGACCTTTCATAATGATGGGAAATACACAAAGCCTGACATCAGGGAGAACTTGTGATTCTAGAGTTTTGCTTGGGGCAAATAGGTCCTGTAGCTTTCACCTATTTTTCATGACTGAGCCATGACTTTCCTCTTCCTGAAGCTGCTTCACTCTTGTTATAGTGCTCGTGTTATCACCACCACTTGCCTTTTAAAAAGAGATGAGGTCAGTTTTCTCATATTATTAACTGAGCAAACTTCTATAATCAGTGCCAGGGAGCTGTCATCATATTGCATTATACCGTGTTTAATGTCTTATATTGTTTTATTATATTCTATTACATTTATAAATTTACTTATCTGTTCATTCCACAGTATGTGAATATTTCCTGGGCGTGTAGCAGCCTAGTCACCATCAGGGGAATTGTAAAGCGGAATAAGACATAAACATCCTTCTAGTGGGCATGATGTGGCCAGGGAATTAGAGTTGCAAATCACCAAAAATAATGTATATTCCAATTATGGTTTCCAATGATCATATCATTAAAGAAATTAATTTTAACACCCCAAATGAGAATTATTTTTGGTAAATATTATGCACAGGCTTTAAGAAGTGTTCATTTTAGAATCTCAAGATGGGATTAAGTTACACATATGCTTTTCTGCATATTTCCCGTTTCAACATTTTTAGAAAAAGCAATTTAGCTTATAGAAGGTTATTTAAATAAAATTGAATCAAAAGCAATTTTCAATGAAATTTTCCCTTTAAGTAGAACTAGTTTATAATTCAGATAGTTAATAAGAGAAGGAACTAATAGAAGATTGATGAAGACAGTCAAGGCTTTGAATAGTTTTTAAAGTCTTGTCAGGAGATGAAAAATATATCTGTTTCTTTTACCGAAACATAGAATTCCTCCTCAGTCTACCTCCGCATTCTCTTTTCTTTTTCTTAGACTTCATGTTAAGTTTTCATGGTTCCCCTTTTCAGTATCATTATTTACAACATTGTCACTGTTTCCATAGTTATGCAGAATGTCTGTTTCCATAGCAACGCTCTTGGTTTCCTAAACAAATAGTATCATAGTGTTAATCTTGTTTCAGTGTTATTGTACTATGTTATTAGATACAAAATTAAAAAAAAAATAATTTAAGCAGGGTTTGAAACTAGGTGGGTTATCATTATTGCTTGGTGCTTTAGATATTAAATTTCAATTTTATATTAAAATATATATCCATTTGAAAAATAGTGCGGATTTTGCATAGTAAACATGATTCCAATTTTATTTGCCAGTTATAAAACACTATAATTTAATAAGCGCGTGTTCCAATATATGAGCAATAAACAGGGAGAGGCTTCCCGTCTTCAGATTAAAATGCCTGTTTTGTAGTTGGTCTGGATGATTTAGTCTCCCCAAATCTCTAAAGTCATTTATAACTTACCCACAGCATTATTTCCCTTTGCCATTTTTGCATTTTAAGTCATTTCTACCCATTTTCCTTTTATCTTAAAGTCCCTGGGGAAGAGCTGTGAATAGACTTTAAGGGAACCTTACTTTTCCCATTCTCTAACTGAAACAAAATAGAAAAAAAAAGTAGTAGATACTTTTGTTTTTAAACTTATCATTAGCCTTAGTTCCTTCTCTTTCAGAAATGCGAGTAGAAGCATATGACTTAACACACTTCTAATTGAATTGATTGCTTTTGATCCTCTAGGGGAGCATTAGTGCAAGTAGGGCAAGATCTCCAAGGTGCAAGGATAAAGGAAATGTGTGCATTACTTTTATTTAAAAGGAGGAGGAGCTTGATAAACAACCCACAGGGTTCTCATTTCCGGTCTTCTGTTTAGAGAAGTCTGCTGGTGCTGAGCGGTATAATCTGGGTCTGTGTCCTCTGCGTCTTCACCCATTTACAAGGCCTTTCAGAAACCTGCTTTTCCCTTTCCTTTCTCATGTGTCTTCCTTGAAGAACATATGTGAGTGGGTTTTCCCTTCAATTTTAGCTGAAAATTGAGGTCATAATATAATAATTTGCACATGTGAAATACTTGGTTCTGCTTTGGGGAGATTTAATAATGAACTGAAGTTGATAAAATTTGGACCCACCGTGCCCTAGAGATTGATGTGGGCACACTGAAAGTCCATGGGCCTCAGCCCAGGAGGCGTTTTGGCAGTTACTCACCTGTGTGCCACACTTCCTCATCTATAAAATTGGGAAGCTACCCCTACTCTACAGCATTGTTGGAAGATTAGAGATATTATAAATAAACAGCATGGTAGCACTTGCTAAGTGGTATCCATTGCTATGCTTACGTGATTTTTCCTTTTTTTCTCTTAAGAATTTCATGTGTGGGGTCACAAGACGCCTGATTCCTCCACTGCAGGGGCAGATATGCCTGGGACTCAGTAGCGAGCACTTCTTCACTGTCTCCAGCCACCCCTGCTTGGCTTCTGTCTCCTGCAGCACTCAGCTTCCATTTTCGGTTTGGAGAAGGTGTGTTCAGACTTCCCAGAGCTGTCTTGTCAGTCTGGGTCTCCCTGAGGGCATCAGACTTGTGATGGAACCAGAGAAGAGGCCTGCGTCCCAGCAGTGAAATCATCACCAATTTCTAACCTCTCACGTCCACAGTGAGCTTGGGGACCCTTGTCAAAATCCAGATTTTGGTTTAAGAAGTCTGGGAGGACTGAGTTCCAATGTGGATGCAAGTTCTCAGGTGACCCCAAAGTTACTGGTCTAGGAGCCTCAGTGTTTCTCGAACTTGTAAAGACTAAGGACCAGTGTCCATTTCCTTGGGTCCCCAAACTACTTTCACATGGGCATATTTGGGGCTCTTGCTCTAGTACAAGATCCAAACCATCCAGTTTCATTGAATTTGGCTTCCTTACAAGATAAAGTGATTGGGCTGACTGGAATCTCTTGGGTTCTTGTCCAGGATTGAATGAAGCACTCCTCCTCTTTTATAGATGGAGGAAAAATCAGGGAAAATGCAAAATTGCCTCCATTCAAATCGTCATTAACCAAATTCTTTTCAGCTGATTTGTCTCTCCTATGAGCCTTAGGATCAATATGATTCAAGTGAATTAGGGGAAACATGTAATAGGATTAGAATTGTTTATCAGAATAGTTTAGTACCCAAATCAGAAATTCAATGGCTCATCAATGAAAGAGTTTAGAAGCTGCCTGTATCGTGTAATCATCAAAAATTACAATATAATTAATGTTTCAGTTTTCTCTTAGAAAGTGGGTTCTCATTTCCTTTTGTTATGTAGACAATATAACAAATCCAGATAAATTTTCTTTGACAAAATTGTGTTTGCTTTTTTGTTCCCTTGTACCTCAGAACCCTGTTGGCACTTTAACTGTCATATTATAATAACAAGGATGTTTTGAACAGAAATCTTTTAATAGGAATTTAACTCTTTTTCTGAGATCATATTTTTAAAAAGGATACTGTGTTTGAAAGACCTTAAAAAATCCAGGGCTTTCTAGGGGATTTTGTCACTTGGGTTTTCTCTGTATATGATCTCATTGTCAAGGACTGTTTAAGCTTCTAAAAATCAAAGGGATTGTGGTTTCTAAAAAATTATATGCAAACAGAATTATTTCATTTTGATTCTTATGCTCGGTACGTTCACTCCACTGACTTGACATCATAATGAATCACAGTGAGTCTATTTGTCCTTCTCCATAATGACAATACAATTGTAACAAAATCAGTTCCCTCTGGAAATGAAGGTGGCCAGTTTTCTAAGAGTGACTTGCTTACCATAGAAAATACCCCAACTGTCTATGAAAAACTCACATAAACATGAAAAATGTGAATGAAAATAGTGTCATTGTCACATATAAGGAGCACACGAGCTAATGAAAATTTAGCACTTAGACCACTACCTAGCTCAGAGCAAGTGGCCAGTCAATACCATGTGTTGCTATTATTCCTGATTCTCAGCTCATTGTTTTTAGTCTCATCTTACTGTTAATAACAGATAAGGCTGTAACAGTATGAGCTTTACCTTGCTCTACACAGATACTAAGATCCATATTTATATAAGTGAGGAGACCCTTCATCTATGGCAGTTTTAGCTAATTGTGGAAAAATCAAACAGAGCCCTATAGAAGAAATAATACAAATATTCTCTGAAAGTCTACAATTACTGACATTTGAATGTCCAATTCAAACAGACTTCTATTCTCAAGATTCTCTGTGAACAGAATGTCATGTAGAAGATCATGATTTATAAAGAAACTTTTCCAAATAAAAAAACATTATCTCAATAGAGAAGATAAATCTGTGTCTGTAGCGAACACACAAGCACACACACTCACAAATGAATGTACATATTTATATGAGAAATATACACATATTTTTCTCCTCCTTGTATTGATTAAACATTAACCTTACCAAGTTATATTACTGGTTGTGCTCTATAACATTAGCACTGAATCGGTGTTTTTACAGTACGAAGAGAAAGGGAAATTTAGCAAGTAGTTGGTTTTGTGAAGCCAACCTATCTTTCCAAATCACCAAAGCCAAACATTCAGTGGGATGGCTAGTTTTTCCTTGTTGAGATTAAGAAACCATTCTTTGTTTGTTCTGTGTAAACAGGAAGTGGGACGCACAAGGAAATTCTCCATTATTTGGTGGGACTTTTCCCCAGTGTGTTTATGCAAGGTGATGCTCACAGTGCTTTTCTTATATAAAAATACATCACAAGAGACATCACCCTTGTTAAAGATGCACAACTGTGGTGGCGGGGTAACTGGAGCGTCTCCTTGGACACAGCAGAGGCTCCCAGGACAGAGCTGAGGATGCTGTTAGCTGTCAGAGATGGTGCAAATCCAGACTCAACCCTCTCTTAAATGTTCGATTTCAAGAAAGTGCCCTAACTTTTTTGTACTCCAGATTATTTACTTATTGCTGTAATAGGCTTATAATAGAACCTGTTTCAAAGGCTATTGTAAGAATAAACATAATAATGTTTAAATATGGTTAGAGGAGTGCCTTATACATAGTCATCAATAAATGTTAGTGATCATTAGACAATGAATAATGTTTCCTGTTACTGCCAGTAAGATCATTAGTCATATATTACAGTTTTATGGGTTGCTTCCCTTTTTGCCAAAGTTGATTATATGCGTGTAACTCTGGTAAACACTGAGACATCATCTGAAGAACTTAGTGACCAGGGAAGCACCATAAGCTCTAAAAGGGCTGTGAAGATCAGGAATTTTAAGATAAAATCCAATTACTTGGATATTAATTTATTCTTAGACTCTGATTTTAACTGTCACCGGAATTCCAGAAGTAACCATTTAACTCACTGTTTTAATCAGTCCTGGCTCCCGTGAAATACTGGAGACTTGGAGGTGTTTCCTCACAGTTCTGGAGGCTGGAAGTCCAAGATGAAGGTGCAAACAGATCTGGGTTCTGGTGAGGGATTCTACCTGGCTGGAAGACACCATCTTCTCACCGTGTCCTTATATTGCCTTTTTCCTGTCCTTATGTGACCTTCAAGAGCACTAGGGAAGAGGGTGAAGGGTAAACCCTGGTCTCATCCTCTTCTTATAAGGACACTAGTCCTATAGATCGAGCCTCCCCTCTATATCACCTCCTGTAGCTTTAATTATTTCTATAAAGACCAGGTCTCCAAATTACATCTTACTGGGGGCTAGGGCTTTAACAAATGAATTCTGGGGAGACACAAGCATTCAGGTTATAGCACCTAGGTTTTTTTTCTTCAAAAGAGTCCTACATATTCAGAAAAACATGCAGGAAAAAACAATTGACAAAATAAATTAATTAATTACAAAATAAAAGTTTACATTTGTTTTATTTAGTTCTAGAAATACAAAAAACAAATTCAGAATAACACTTACACCAGGTCTGTTCTAACCTCCCTCCTCAACCCCCACCCTCCCTCATTCCACGTTCCTAAGGAGAGTTTCTCCCTGCCTAGGTCTTGCGTTTTGCAGGGCAGTCGGTGGATGCACTCAGTGACTTTGTTCTTGTGTGATAACTTTTAATGTCAAATATCTATGTTTCATTTGATTTTTTTCTGATAGTCTTTCAAATAGTTTGCTACGAATACACACATGTGTAAATCTCTCTAATGACTTGTGGTAATGGTAAGGTTCTGCCTGCTCAGCTTTCCTTTCTGCTTTCTTTCTTGGTTTTACTGATTCCACTCATTCTCTGTCTCCTGGAGAGGAAACCTCTCTCTGGGTAGCAACCTATAGATTCAGCATTAGCTTTTGTCCAGCAAGCATTACCTTTCACTCATTGCCCACAGTCTCCTTAAAGATGGTGGATTCTGAATCTTGGGAATGCCATTTCCCTGTGGCTTGGGTGTGACAAGAAGCCCATAGGAGACATAGGATGTACCTCTGAGAACACCTAAGAAGGGTGAGTGAGGCGAGGCCTGGTAGAGGGAAAAGTTATACTGTGAGGCAGCTGCCAGAGATTGAAGGATTATATTTGAAGAGGTGTAAAGACAGTTGCACAAAATCACAGCAGTGAGTTAATTTTCAGTTTATCACATGTATATTAGTTCTTCACATGAAGTATATTAGGTCTTCACAAGCCTTCATTTGACCCCTGGATTTTGGAAACAGTGTTGATAATTTCATATAAAGGACAAAATATAATTTGTGAACCAGTTAAAAAAGAAATATTCCTTACTGTCCAGCCCCCTTTCAAAATAATTTAAACTAATTGAGTTATCTTTATTGAAACAATATTTTATTACAACCTTTGGAATGATGCAGTCTTTAGCTTTGTAAGGGTTAGTAGCAGCCCCCACCCCCACCTCCCAGTGACACTGGCCCTTGTGATTCAGGAGAAGGAGGGTGGGTTCTGAGCCCCCATTAGCGGTATGCTTCATTCTCCGGAGGATCTTTGAGCTGGACCTACCAGCTGAAGATGGAGCACGGAAGTCATTCACTTCACTGGGTCCATGTAGCTCAGTCAATTCTGATTCCTAAGAGATCTCCCCTTTGAATGTGTATTGGCCATCTTCCCAGGTGCATGAGAAATGGGATTATAGGGGGAGATAGTCTCCACCAGAGCCTCTCCCCTCTCTTCAATGGAATTCCAGTGCCCACATTCCATGCTGGAAACGCACACTCTTCTGTTCCCTGATGGGATCCAGGCTGCCCTCTGCGGGCCCCTGGGCACTGCCACACCCCTCACCCAGGGCAGAACCTGAGTCTTTTCCCATGGATGACTTTAAGCCTCACTTGTTTAGCATTGACTTTCCTAGTAAAGGAGGAAGTGTGATCTTTGCATTAACTGAGAGGAGGCAAAAATGGAAACCATACTGATACCACGAGGAGGAATCCTGTGCTCCGGTCACCTGGAAGTCCCCACAGCACTGCCCCCTCCTCACCTCCTCCCCCCACAACCCCCACCATAGCCAGAAGAATCAGTCTCTTCAGGAATTAGAATTGTTGGGCACTTACACCTTGAACCAGAACTGGAAGATCAATTGTTTTCATTCATTTAAGAAAAATAATGCATCTAAATACTTGATTTTTCTCCCCATACTTATTTCCATTTAACTTGGTACTGGTATATTTCTAAAATTAAATTTCCTTCCACTTTTCAGAAATCTCAGTGAATTGAGATTCCTTTCTTTCCTTGACCAGAGGGTGCCAGCTGCAGCTGCCTGCCTTGGGGACAGTTGGAATTGCTTTGAAAGTGAAAAATTTCCAAAGACCTAGAAGAAGGTTTTTGACCTGAGGGCCTGATCACTAATGGTAGTTCTTTGCCAATGAGGTAATGTTTTGGTGACTGCAGTGGAACTGAACCTGTGATTCTTAGGTAACTGCTGGGGAGATTTTTAACTGCAGGTCACCTCCAAAATATTTCCTGACTATAGGCAGAGAGCCAGATCTAGTCTTTGAGAAGGCATTTTCTAACTTTCCTAGGAATTTCTCCTTATACTCAGGGCTCACTGAGGATTTCCCCCATTTCTCCCCCCTCTCTCTGGGTTTTTCCTATTACTAATTGTGCAAGCAAAAAGGTAATGATTTCTGATGTTTTTTCTTTTAAACTCCACTTTCAGATCAGCAGTCTGGGGGCATAGATAAATAGGTCAGTTATTACTGACGTCACAGGGGACTCCAGGATTCAGACCAACTGTGCACAGATTTTGAAATGCAAGATAAAGAACAGTGAGATTAAATATGTCAGTAGAGTCAACTCATTTTAATGACAAATTCCAGCAACAGATGAGGAATAAGAATAGATGATGAAAATCTTTCCTTAAGCCACATAATTAGGGGATAAAACACCTCATTTTTAGTAGTTAATGTACAGTGATCATGTAACTCAACCCCCTTGATTATCAGTAAATTCAGGTTGCCTTACCTCATTGTGGAGGCGTTCTTGTCTTCAAATCTACCTGGCTAAGCCAGACAGATGGAAACAACTTTCATGACTGGCTGAGCAGTCATTGTTACTGAGAAATGATGAGCACATACTCAAGGGGGATTTCTGTGTGTCCCATTTTTTTTAATCCATTGTCTCAGATTTCCAGACTTTTCTGGGACCCCTGTGAATTCAAGGAAAATAACAAAAGTAATAAATTAGAATAATTTCGTCTTTTCCATAAGGGGGAATGCCTGCAAAAATTAAACCTTGCACCTTAATGTCTGGTGTTGGTTTTTATGGTTCCAGCAATTCTGGGATTGGTTTGGATCAACCCCAATTCCTTAAAGTTGCCCCAAACATGAATATATTTCCCCAAACTTTTTTTGTGTTGTTTCCAGCCCTTCATTCTGTCTCCAGAGCTATGACTTCATTTTTCCATCAAATGTAGGTGATGGACACAATGTTCTACTAATCTGTAAGGATACAGCCATTCAAAAACCATTGTCCTTGACTCAAGGTCAATCCTCAAAGAATCAACAAAATAAGCCAATACTTACACACAGTCATAGTCATATGGTTGGGCTGGTGGGGGGGGGGGTGGTGAGGACGCAAGGTCATAGACGCCTACTTAGAAGGCTCTGGGCTTATCATTGTGCCTGGCTCATTGACCTCTCTATAAACACCTGTGACATAAATAAGTGAAAAAAATTGGACCAACAAGATAGGGAGTTATTTTCCACAGTGCTTATCCCTGATATGGGACCAGAGGTATTCAGATATGCTTAACGTGCACCTGGACATTCACTGATAAACCAAGCCGCACAGTGGTCAGATTGTGGATGGACAAAAGGATGGAGTTTAGGAAAATGTGACTGGAAAATATTACACACATGTATTTTTCCTTAGAATTATTGCTTTACATTATTTTTTTGCAATCATAAATGAAAATTTGCAATCTGCAATACTGACTTTCTTTTGACATTAGGTAAATACTTAAATTTCCTTTTCATTGTTGCATCCATATGTGACCTTACTAAAGATGTCTAAGACCATCACAATGTACTAGTAGTCTCAATTGAATCAGTTATATGGAACCAATAAAAATTTTTTACCATAATACAAGAAATTACCAGTAAGTCTGCAGCTAATAAAAAATTTGGAATAATAAACGTTAATTGATTGTTAGTTTCATCTCCACTCACACATACCATCCTATGTCCAATTTTAAATTAAAATATTGATAAATTTTCTGATATATTATTTAACTCTCTACTCCTGGGTTATCTGGGAGCTGCTGGGTTAAGGAATAGAGATTTTCATCAAATGAACAAGCTAAAGAGATCAAAGTCTCTGTTTCTCGTTCTTTTTTTTTAAGATTTATTTTTTTATGCATACAAGCTGAGGTGTAGGCAAGAGGTGTGTGGGTTGGAGGTGAGAGGATTCACCAGAGACATCATGGGGAGCAGAACAGGCAGATTGACTGAAATACACTGCTGAGGGGAGCAGTAGGAGAGTCAGGAGAGGTCTGCTGCGCCATGTGAGACTCTCTGTGGCCAGGGATTGAACTCGTGCTGCAGGCTCTGGACAGCTTCATAGTGCTGCGACTTAGCCCATTGTGCCACCAGGTAGGCCCCTCTCTGCTTTTTTTTAGGTGATATTTATTTTGTACACATTGTTTTTTTGTTTTTTGTTATCTAAGCTATCCTAAAAAATATTGCTATATAGACTACAGAATTGGGAACTGACCTTAATTCTTTCAGTTTCATACTTTTCCAAAAGTTTCCTTCTGAAAGGTCTGATGCAGTTTCCTGGGCTGGACTGATTTAGTTATGATTAGCTACCTTGTTCCGTCCCTCATGCCCACCTCTTCTGTTATCAAAGCTCTTTGGCTAAAAGGAGATGTTTTGGTTTCACCTCCATGCACCTTGGCTTCAGGAATGTTCAGCATGAGGGAAAAAAAGAAAAAAGATAATTTTGCAACAGACCAAATGATCTCAACAGTCTTTTCCAACAGATGACCTGGCCATGGTTTCGGCTTTCTCTCTTCTTACTACTGCTTTCTTTGTTAGCACCCACATTCCACATTAACCAAATACAATCTTAGTAAATTTTGACATCAGCAAGATACCTATTCAACCTCTAACTTCTCACTTATTGCCCCCCCCCCCCGCTTTTTTTCTCAGCCCAGTGGATATAAATACCATATGTGTTTACTGGACCTTAATTTTTATCTACACGGTGTTTTAAATAAGAAAATATGAGCTTACCTTAAAAAATGAGGTCTCATACATATATCTAAGTTTTCATCATTTCTTAAAAATGATGATTATATCCAAATTTCCCTAATTTAACAATTGGCCAGAGTTGAATATCCACTGCCTTTTGCTGCCTTCTTTCTTTTCCACAACCTCCAGCACTCCCTATAGCTGCCCCCTTAGAGTCAGTGTCTCTTGTTAATCATTATGGCCCCTGATCTGATTTTCTTCTTCCAACCTGCATTTTTTCTTATATGACTTGCTTGATGCATGTGGACATTTGAGTTTTAATCCCTGCCCCACATAGTATTTTATTCATAAATCTTAATCTTGGGAGTTTTGGTAATGATAACCTAATTAAATGACTGAAAATAATTTTATCGATGGCATGGATTACCATTGACCACCGTCTGCTAAATATAATTCTTTTCTCTATCTTTTCCTAGAAACAAACTGAGGTCATTGGTATCTCTTTCCATACTTGACAGGACCTTGTTCATTGATGTCACTCTGAGTTGGAGAGATGACATTTACATGGGATTTAATATTTTATAATGGGCTTTTCTAGTGTATGAAATCTCAGATTAGTGAAATCTCAGGACAATTATGAACAGGAGATTTTATCATCTCTAGTTTTAGGTGGGGAACTCATGGGAGCTGATAGCTTATCCAGGGCCACACAGTTAGTAAGTGAAAGAGTCAAAATAAAATCAGGGGTTCCTGGCTTCCAGCCCTCCCTCTTTTTACAATAAGATGCTGTCTCCTTGGAAAGCTCTGGACTTTACAGGTTGAAATCTCTTTCTATTATTGCCAAGTCAAATAAATAAATGAGCAGATTTGACTTACACACTAGACTATTCCAGCTGGAAAGCTTTAGAAACAAAGGCTGTGAGTATTTAAAAACAAGGCAATGAGAAAAATTATCATAATGAGTGGTTTCTGGGTTTAGAGACTATTATGATCCCTCAAAGGACTCACTGAATTTTAATATACCCTAATAATGCTTTCAGGCCCCTGTCTCTGCCAGGTTACCATGTATATTTCCACTGGCAGGTGACTATTTGATGGTGTGAGATAAAGGTGTTGTTCCATTGTTCAGGTTTGGAATGGGCGGTAGAGGGTATTAAAATATCTTTTTCTGGTTAGTTCTTACATTTGGTGGCTAACAGGTAGTGAAAATGAACTGATTCCACAGTACTGCCTTACTTATCCAGTTTAAAATAATGACAAAGTATTGGCTGGTGTCCCAGATCCTGTGTTTACCGGACACCTGCTTGTATGTCCATATCCTGACTTCTGTGTGGAGGTTGAATGTGTCCCAGGGTAAGTGACTCTTGTTAATCTGCTCTCAATTGCATGACTTCCGCTGTGGCCCAGAGCTCCATGCAGGACCTGATGAGCAGAGAAGTCTGTCTTCCTTCCCTGTGGGGAGCTTTTAGCACCTCCAACAATATCACCTCCATGCTCGCTAGCTCTGTAGGAGCAGGTGGGATGTGCTAAAATCCTTCAGCAACATCTAGGGCCTCCCACTTTCAGGGAGGCTCAGAGCTTCTATTTCAACTATTTCATATCAGGACCTTTTACTATGCTCCATTATTTCTTGAGAGGAGATTGGCTTTTCCTTGTGACATATCGTAAATGCTCTTTGATGGTTAATGGACATTGTCATTTATGCTAAGGCACTTTTCAGAAGGTGTTTCTTTTTTCAACTCCTGCTCTCTCCAGGGATTTGCACTTACATATCGAGGGCTTTCTTCTTCTCACTAGAGACTGCTGTCTGTAACACTCAATAGAAACGAAAAACAATGCTCTCAGCATTTTTGAAAAGACTTTCTCTAGAATAGAAAATATACATGTATTGATGAGTTGCAACATTTAAAAATTATATTTTACAAATTTCATTTATAATGGAGGGGGGAAATTGATTGCTATTATTTCCTCCCAATTTGTGACCTAAGTCATTTCAGGACAGTGGTTTTGAATGGAGTCATTAAAAGGGGGTAACTTGATTGATGTTTGCATATTTCTTCCTGAAAAATGAATTCATACCACCACTCCTCCTCTAGAGGAGAAAAAGTCATACATTTGAACTTGTCTTTTGATTTCAATCTCACTATTTTAAAGAGAATGCTTTTGCAAGAATCCTTACTTGCCTTGAAAACACTGATATTTACTCAGTCTAACCCTGAATTCTGACAATTGAAAGTTTCTACCTCCAAAATCAATGACAACAGTTGTTAGACCCTCTCCTTTGCATGGACCCAACCTACTGGCTTGCCATTGGGACACTGCTGTCTCTAGAAATTCATATTGTGTAAAGGATTACTGTTACAAGGAAGTTTGAAAATACAGGAAAGAGTTGGTTATAAGTCATAAGCACAGGAATTCAGATCTAAACTAAATGTGAAGCTACTCACTGAATGGGAGTTTTTATAATTATAGTGGATTGGACAAAAATAGCATATCTGTAAAAAAATTATTGACTTTTGCTCACTGTTGAAGTTACATTTAGAATTATCTATGAGAACAGGAAATTCTAAAAGGGAAATAAAAGTTACATAATTTGTTGTTGCAACCTGACAGTCTAAAGACACATGAAAATGTACTCAACTGGTCAGAAGAAGGTGTCCAGCAGGCTGTTTGTTAGCTGTTGTGTAACCTTCTCAGGGGACGTGGCTTCATTTGGACTGTTGACACATTTCTCCATTCCAACTTCTCCCTTATCACTTTTATCTCATCTCTTACCTTCTTCACATTCTCTCACTCCCACTTCACCCCCCATATCCTCCTCTGAAAAATCAGAAAGATTGGGGAAGAACTGAGGAAATAAACACAGCTGATTCCCAAACTGGGACTGAATTGGTTTCTTGAGGAGGGAATGGTGCCCCTCCCTCTCTGATCTCTGATACTGTTTATAGGAAAGCACACTATTTCTCATTATCAATCAACAACAGAGGACCTTGGAGAAGATTCATTCATTCAGTCAATAATAATATCTCTTAAAAAACTGGTTCTATGGCAGGTAGACTATTAGCTAAGAAGGTGAGAAAATTGTGAAAATATAGACATGGTCCTGTCTTTACATAAACATACATAGAAATTCCACTGTAGAAAGCGGTTCATTTTATGAGAGCAAAGTGGATTGGGCCAGGTGAAGAGGTTGGTAAAGATCCTCTGGAGTAGTAAAGCATGAGGACATCTAGGTAGAGAGGGTGGGGTCAGAATTCCAGGCAGGGGAACGGGGCTGGTTGTGGAAGGAGCATGTGAGGTGAGGAGTGGACCCTGCAGGTAGGGAGTGGACACTGGGCTGTGGAAGACAGAGCCAGTGAAGAGGAAAGGAGCAGAGAGGATTGGGCAGGGTGGCCTGGTGGGGCAGGAAGAGGTTAGCCTCTATTCCCTGAGGGAGGGCAAACCTCCAGAAAGAGCCACGCTGTCATGGGTGACTCACAGTTTGGTTCAGAGCATTGTGTGATTCCACAGACTGGGATGGAAGTGACAAAGTAAAGGGAGTTGCCCCTTAGGAAACACCTAAGTTCAGGTGGGACTGAAGAGTCGGGGTTGGGGAGCATGCACCTGTAAATAAATCACTGATAGAGTTTAAATATAACTTCAGATCATTTGCTTTTTAAAAGGGTAAGTTAGGGTTCCATATTACTTTTAATTTTTTTTCACTCATGTCACGAAGACTTGGGTGTGGAGCATAATCTTGGGTAGTAGGAACACAAATAAACAGTGGAGAAAAATTGAGAACTATAATCTTAGAGGAATTAAAAAAAAAGGCAGCCCTGCAAGCCTCTATGATTGGGTGGCCATAGCATGCTCTGAGGCTCTGTAATCTGGGCAAGGGCTATCTGTGCTCCCTCTTCACCCTCAACTTCTTATTCCTACTCCCCACATGGAAAACTGTGTAATAATAACCACCACCTAGGTCACATTATACATTTGGAATGGTTTTAAGATCTTTACATATATCAACTCTGTTTTCATCAAATGTTTGAGACAGCTACCATTTTCCTTGCTTTCTGGAATAGTTAGGTTGTAACTCTGGACAGCTGTGCAAATGGCCCCATCAACCTGCTGCAGCCATATTGTGAGGAAGCCCAAACTAGGGCAGATTGAAAGACCACACATAGAGGCCCTGCAGCTACACAGAAGGGGGGGTGGTGGTGTGAGAGTGGAGACAGAGACACAGGGACATAGGGAAACAGAGGCAGGCAGATGGATGGAGAATGGTGTCAGACCCATCCCTAGCTACTCCTCAGCTATTTCAACTCATCTGACCTTGAGCTAGAAATTCCCACCCAAGCCTTTTCAAGTTTCAAACATCAAAATAACTGAGCAGAAATAAAATGGTTGCATTTAGCCTTGTCGGTTTGGGGTGATTTGCTACACAGAAAGGGATAACCAGAACAATAAACTTGATGTCGTGACTGAGAATAATGCAGACCTGAGCATAATTTTTGCACTATGACTTGGTATCAGAAACTTCTCTTCCCATGTTTTATTTCTTGTTTTTAAGCAGATCACAAAATTCACTGCTATATGTTCTTATGAAATTGTCATAATTTACTTAAATGATAAAATGTGCCTTTAACAAAAATAAAAATTGCTAGGTAATATACAGCAGTGTTTTAAAATTTCAACAGAAGACTAGATGTATTTAGGTTGGTGATTCCAGCAGAAAATTCAGTGAAAATAAATTTAGGGATATGTGGTATAAGAAGGAATATTCTATACTGAGTCCCCAATTAGATTGCTATTTACCGACAGCTATGTTATTTTTGCTGCTGCTATTATGATTGTGCATTACTTTTGAGAGGTAATAAATGAGTGTCAGCCAGCCTGCCTGGCTCTCATCCTGGCTGCATGGTTTACTAGCTTGTGATGTTGGGCAAATTACCCAATAAATCTGTTATTTAGTAAATGACATCTATTAATGCTTGGCTCCTCCTGGAAGGTTTTCAGCTATTATACTTGCCCACCCTCTCAGCACACCACTCTCTGACCTCCTTTGTCTGACTTGTCTGCTAGCAAGAGGCTCTTTTGACCAACTGCCTGAGGGTAGACCTTCCCCACAGACCTGCTTCTCTGAGACATGCCTGCTGATTCTCTGCCCACACACTCAAAGATGTTGTCCACCACTGACTTTTCCTGCCATCCTGGTTAGAATGTGACCCTCAGGGGAACGCAGATCCTGAATTTGTTTCCATCTGCCAGAATCTAGCGTCTAGTACAGAGGGAAGCTCAAAGAATGAAAAATAGGGTGAATCAGTGAATGCGTGAATTACACATTTGCTTTAAACCACAATGAATTCAATTTTGGAAAGTGTGGGAGGCAAAATGATTCTAAAGCTGACTAAATGCCCTGCAAAAGACCCTTTCCTGATGAACAATGTGGCAATTTGCTGGATTTGCCCTAGGCTTATGAAAGAAGTTGTAAGGGTGTGGGCTTCTCATGGAAAGATTTATGGCATTTTCTAGCCTTTTTCATCTCTAGGTGTCAGAATCTGAGAAGCACAATTGAAATTTTCTGTGTTTTGTGAAAGGCAGCCTGTGTGGAGGTGGGATTTCCAATGAAGCTGAGGAAACTTCGGGACCTCACATGAATTCATGTGGTCACACCTTGTGACTATCTGTTCAGTGTGTACATAATCACGGCTTTTTTCCCTTCAACATCAAATGTTGCAATTCTCTTGTGTCAGTTGGTATTGAAGGCTACAGAAAATTTTGAGACCTGAGCAAGGAGAAGTTAAGTTGGGAATATACCATTTCAGTAGCAACTCGGAAATCCTTTTTAGAATGTTTTAATTAAGTGAGAAATTCCAGACTTCTGATTTTGTGACATTAAAGAGCACCTCTCCTAGTTATCTTAAACCCAGTTACAAAAAAACTGAAAGGAAAAATTTCAGATCAAAGGCACTAAAGTATGAAAACAATCAATAAATATAAACAGTGACATCAGTAGAAATTATTGGAGGTTCCATAAAAACTTCGCAGATCCTTTTGATAGCAAGTGTTTACTGAAAGAGAAGTAAGTTTCTAAAAGGAATATTGAATTATTGAATGGAAATTTATGATTATTCACTCTCCAAGAAGCCATAAGGTGTTCTGAAATTTTTATAGATTATAGAGGAAAGAAGTTGATATTGGTTTTCAAAAATCTGATAAGAAATCTAAAAAATTTACTGAGATTATCAGCAAGGAGTTGTGAAGCTGAAATGAGCTTTTATGAGCTATGACTAATAACAAAAACTAGATTTGTTAACATGTGCTCGAGGGAAGATCAAGTTATCTTTCTGCTATCTCTACCTAACTATTTTGTCCTAAAAAGGCAAAGAACAAGTAAATTAAATTGTGTTAGATATTTCAGGTAGTAAATTAATTCAATAATATAGATTCTCCTAGAATTTATGGCAGTTGCCAACGTTATTATCTATAATATATTTTTATTTCTTTTTTTCAATATACCTAGCCTTTTATATTTGGATTTTTATATTTGGGCTTTTGTTCATACAATTCAATTGTATAAACATCAGGCTCCATGGAATCTTCCATCAACCCCTCATGTAAATATTTCACCTGCATGTCCTATTTAAGATTTCTAGTGTCTTCACTTTCAGTGAACTAGTATCCATGAAGTTGAGAGACTTCATATCACTACACAGTCTCTAGTTAATTGATGTTCATTTTAATTTAAAGTTATATGAAAAATCTTTCATCTCTCTTATAAAGGAAATTTCCATTTTTCAGTGTTGACTAAATATCTTTTAGAAGACAACAGTGATCAAGGAAGAAAGAAGCAAATGCAACATATGGAAATTGGATTGGCAGGTGTTTAAAGTTGTGCATGTAAAATAAGAATGTGAATATTGACTCAGCTGAATGGCCAATGGTACTGACAAAGAAATTCATGTCCCAGAATATGCAATTTATTCTCCCTGTCTGTCTACATAAGAGCTCTCAGTTTCATACGCCCCACGCAATGAGATCTGGATTTTAGGAGCCTAGAAAATTTCTTTAAAGATCATTTTTTCCTCAGTAAGGGGTATAAACTTTGGTAGGAAAGAAGTTATAAGACTTGAAATTATTTTGTAGGCAATCCTCTTTTTCAGTAGAGTTATGGTACAAATTCCTAAAGAATATAGTGCCTGTTGTTATGAAAGCTCAGTTCTCATTTAGGATGGAATCTAACCAATATGTCCCCATAAGTCCCCCACTACTTTAACAGTGGGAGTAGTTGGTTTTGAAAGAGTAGAAATATTTCAGCCATTTTTTCAAGTGCTCCATGATTATAAAAGGGGAAAAGAGATTAAGGTATGGTTTGGTAAAATTAATATTATTTCTACACAGAAGGACAAGTTAAGCTCAATTATTTTACAACTTTCTTTTTTCCATCACCCTCACTTCCTGGGGACTTGCCCACCACAGTGGCATACCGCCTTCCCATCCCCTGGTTGCTGTCTTCAATTGTCTTTCAATACAACTTGATCCTCTCATTTTCCTCCACTTCCCTTTATTCCTCATGGCTTCATATATCATATAACATTGCTAAACCCCCCCCCCTTTTATCAATATCAAAGTGTTCTTTGCACTCTAGATTTTCATATTGACCTATTTGACATTTCCATTATATAGCATTTTTTCATATTTATTTATTTTTGTTCTCCTCTAATTTTTTTATGGAGGGGAATATTGAGTTCTTTTAAATTTTCTTTTTTAAATTTTCTTTCTTTTCTTTCCTTTATTTTTGGCTGAAGTAATACCCCATCAGTACATCCACCCCATAGTATATCTACCACCCACTTAACCTTCACATCAAAATAAAAAATTCCTGACCTTCCTCTTACCTTACTGCTCTTCTCAGAGATGCAGCTACCTGAGTTAGTCTCCTCCATTATTCCAGAGGTTTAAGGTATAAAAACTTGAATTCTTCACTGACCCCTCACTTTCTTCCCATCTAAAATCCAATTCATGAGAAGACCACTTGACTCAGCCTTCAAGGAAACAGAGTCCAAATCTCATCAATGTTTCTGCTCTGCCACCCCAGTCTCAGTCATGATCACCTTTGCCCGTGTTATTGCAACAACTTCCTGTTCATTAGCACCCAGCCTTCATGTTTTCCATCGACTACGTATCGATGTATAATAAATCACCCAAACTTGCATCTTTGAACCACTCATATTTATTATCCCACAACTTCTATGGGGCAGGGATCTAAGTTCATATTACCTGAGTACCTATGATGTCTGTTAACAATGGGGTCACTGCTGTGTTGAGACCCAAAACAAACAAACATCACTGGACTCCTCTTTTAAGAAAGCTAGTAGAACTATAAACATATTCATACTTTCAAAACAATTTAAATAATCATATTAGAGGAAGAGTGGGAGAAGGGCTCAATGTAATGATTTAAATGGCACTAAGATTTTGATGGTGGGTGTCATAAGTTATATCTTCTCAAAGAGCTGTGCACATAGGAGCATCACATAAAATGCATTTAATTAAAAAATTATATGAGAAAGACATGTTTATTTTGATTTATGAATCTTGTCAACATTGAGAGCATGTCAGAGTGATTCTAGACTTCTGGAATGGGGCTGTCAGCTATCCTGTATGCCCTTCGAGAGGCTGACCATTATGGTTGTAGTTTACTGTGCTGCTGGGCACACTGACTTCAGGTGTACTAGGAGGCACCTTGATTTGGACCTCATGCTTTATTGGCTAATCTTGAGTTGCCTGCATATCAAAATCTTAAATGAAGCTATTATACAGAACTATACTGTTTTGGAATTAATTTATAGTAATGCATAATGGATTTAGTTTCACTGTTTGTTTTGTTTCTTGCTTTGTTTTTTATTTGAAAATGCATTTAGATATGTTGAGAATAGTGAAACCCTTTCCCTGGACCAATCTTAAGATTTGGTAGATCTTAGGATTGCTACAAGCACAAAACTATTAAATAAGCCTCAGTGCTTTTGAGGTATTCTTCACATCATCCAGTTTGTGGTGGCTAAAGGGGGAGGGTGGCTGGGGGGTATTTGGGGTCATTAACAAGGGGAGGGAAGACCTCTCTGAGACTTTTCTAAAGGGATGGAAAGTCCCTTCTCTGTTTTTTCCCTCAATTCCTCTCTGCCTTCCATTGTGTCATAGCAAAACAGAAGTAGAAATTTCAATGACGACAAGATCATGCTGTTTCACAGGACTTTTGTAATGACAACTGCCTGATCAAAAGTTAACTTCCAAGTATTTAAAAGATAGAGCTAGTTTTCATGCTAGTTTAAAATAATAACCCTTCCCAGTAAATCTTTTTCTCCCAGATTCCTTAACAATGGATGAATGGGTTCCAAGCTCTAATTCACTTTTTGCTGACAAGTCAAGCTTTGTAGAAAAATAGTTTGGAAAACATGTTGAAATCAAATAGCACATGATTCATGGGCAGAAATAAAGAGATTTTTAAAAAGGGGAGTAGATGTCAGAGGAGGAAGAAACCACTGGGACTCGGTGTTATCAGGGAAAGATGTCCTACAGAAGTGGAATTGGAATTGTGTCTGCATGGATGGAGAGAAGTTGGATATAGAGAGAGAAGGGCAAGCTGTGTGTTCCTAGATGGCAGGGTGATGATGGATGTCAGGCTGCGGTTGGTGCCAGGAGGGGTGGAGAATTGTGGGCCGTAGACATGAACTCAGTTTAGAGGGAATTATATCCATTTATTAATTTAATGAATATTTATTGTGATTACTGTGTGACAGCCACTGGCAATGCAGTGATGAGCAAGTCAGATAAAATTCCTGCCTTCATATTTAACATTGAGCTAGAGTAAGTGCTGCTGAAACCATTAAAACTAAATACTGGGGTGCAGAGTCGGGGAACATGAGCAAGATGAGGCAAGAGGTCTTTCTGGGAGGTGACTTGCTTTGCTGATATTTCAAGGATCCACAGCTGCAGAAGGGTTGAAGGAGCTTGAAAGGGAGTTCCAGTTGGGGCCACACTGCGGGAGCCTGATCAGAGATGATGGAGGCTTGTCTCTAATTGGTAGCAGTGGGGAAGTGGGAAGTGGTCAGATTTGGGATATATTTTAAAGACTGGGAGAATTCTTGCTAATGAATGTGGAGAGGGAAGACTTCCAAGTGGCTTGTTTTTGCCTTGAGCAGCTGGAGGAAGGCTGGCTACGAAGGGGCATTTGTGCAGCCTTTGAGAGTTCTGTATGGACACAAGAGGTTTAGCTCTCTATTCAATACCCAGGCAAAGATGGCAGGTGTGCATTTGGACACCCTTAAATAAAGCATGGTAAGTGTTGGGTGAAAATAAGCAATAAATGGCTCAGAATGCAGACCAAAAGCTAAACTTAAGTGTGATGGATTCAGAGCTGTGAGATTAAAGTATGGTTAAGAAATGTGTACTCTTGGGCCTCCCTGGTGGTGCAATGGGTTAAGCGCAGCACTATGAAGTTATCCAATGTCTCTGCAGCATGAGTTTGATCCCCGGCCAGGGAGATTCCCACATGCCCGCTGCTCTCCTCAGCAGTGTACTTCAGTCGATCTACCTGTTCTGCTCCCCACTCTGTCTCTGGTGAATCTTATCACCACCCCATACCTCTGGTTTCCACCCCAGTTTCTATGCATAAATAAATAAAATCTTTGAAAAAAAAAAAAGAAATATATACTCTTCCTGCCCAGCACTGAGCTGACTACCATTGGAGTAAATTGGGCAGCCCTCTCCGGTCAGCATAGGGAGAATAAATCAAGTTCTGGTATTGTGTGTTGGGGGGAGACATATCTGTGCTTTGGTTGGAAAAGATTTGGGGTCAGATTTAGGGCAGGCAGGAAGGATGGAGCTTTTCCACAGGTGTTTAAAGAATAAGGCTTTTTCAAATGAACCAGTCACTTTAGCAACAGTGCAGCATTCATACCTGCCTGGGGAAGGGGACTGGCTGATGGGCCTGGAGTGAGGAACTCAGGAAAACAGGATGATGAGGCAGCGCTGAGGCAGAGGGCACCTGAGGGAGGTGGGGAGGATTCAGCTCTGAGTGCTTTGATGTCAGAGGACTATGGGCTTTTTCTAAATGTTGTGAGGAATCTAAAAGCTTTATGATTAGGGGAATCCCACATCTCATATCATGTTGCTTGAGGAAATTGAAAAGATGAGCCACCATGTAGCATACCCTGGGAAAGATGGCTCAAGTTTTCCACGTGGATAATTGTCAGCAAATAGTGTGGCTCAACACTGAGAAATTCTAAACCTTTCTGGAGTTCCTGGTGGTCCAGAAGAAGTACAGACACAATACAGTAGTGGTGTTTCTGCCAGAGATTTACCAGCATCAAGGAGGAGGAGTGGATTCAAGGTATGAGGAAGCTGATCCACCATTTGAGGGTGTGAGGCAGGTAGAAAAAACAGTGACATGAGGAGAAGACTCCAGTCTTCAGAGTTAGGATGCTTTGGGGTCCAGCTGAACAAAAATTGAAGTTAGTCATTTCCTCTATGGTGGGTTCATATCATCACATTAAAAACAGGCATGGTGCCATTGTGACATATTCAGGTCACAACATAGTTTGTGGATTCTCTGAAAGAAACTCTTCCTCAGAGAACATTAAAGAAAGGGGAACATGTTTTCTTAATTTTTTTCAAGCTTGTTGACAGAACTTCCTCCGCCATGACACTCTCTCACTTTTACAACTACCAGGATTTCTTGTTTGGTCTTTTCCTTCTCTTTCCATTTCTTTTTGAAGTACTTAAGTACACATTTTTAGACAAATTTACTCTGCAGCACGAATAAATGCCAGTTTTTGTACTGACAGCTCTATTTCTCTAGTTTCTGTATCTGTAAAGTTGGCAAAGCTGTGATCTCATGGGGACACCCAGGATTAGAGGACCACATACCTTGAAAAAAGAAATTGCTAAGAGGACTTTATGGCTTTACAGTCTTTCAACTTTGTCCCAAATGGCCACAAGAGGGTAATTTCCTTTTTTATATTCTTTAATAAGTCTTATTCTCTTAAGCAAAAAGAGGAAAAATGAGGGAGCAAAGCAAGAGAAGCAACAGGCTGGAAAGATTTCTTTTCTAGTTGAGTATTTACAACCTCCGCTGAGGATATGCTACAGGAACTACAGGAGCTGAGGGCAGGCCTGAGCCCAGAGGAGCCAGCGTGTGTCCACTCACACAGTCCACTGGTGGTGGGGGCAGGAGGCTGAAAGTATTTCAAATATTTGTTAAAAAGTCACCTCTGCAGAGTCTCCACCACCAAGGCTGGTTTGCTGTCAACCTAGCCTGTCTCTGGAATTATTTTATGAGATGCAGTGTTAGTTTAAGAATCTCTCCATATTTGAAGAATGATATTATTTCCCTTGATATTCAGAGATTTAACAGAATTTCACTACTGGGAGTTCTGGGATGACTCATGAGAACGAAAGCTGAAGGTAGATTATCTCCAGGTCCAGACTGCCTCTCTCTGCTAGTCTTAAATCACTGTCATTATAAAAAACAATCTCTGAAGGAATTCATGAATCATGACCTATGATGGTTTTGAAACTCAGTTAAAAAGAAAGAATGGAAGGACTGGCCCTGTGCACAGTGGGTGGAATTTTAGGTATCAGAAGAGCACTTCATAGGTCAAGGCTGTGTTTTTATGCAAGAAAACATTCCCATGGTAGCTGAGGGAGTGAGCATGAGAAAATCAGCCAGGCATCATTTTGAAAGATGTGCATTTCCAGAGAGTTTGGAATCCTTGTTTTTTTTCACTTTTGGTACAAATTGTGTACTCAGTTTTTATGATTTCTATTTGGAGAGAAACAAATGAACAGTAATGGAAGCAACATAACAAGAGAAGAACTTCAAAGTCTCCTGGGTGATCTTCTTAGGGGATTAGAACCAAATATAGTTATGTTTGTTTCCGAGACACCCAGACTTTGTGGGCATCTTTCTATAACTATCATGGTGTTGGACTGTGACACACGTCTTACTGCAATTCCTGATTCCTGTCTGTATTTTCCAAACTGAGATTTTTTTTTTAAACACAAATATGCTCAAACTCAATGTATTGTTGGTATCAATCACCATCCTTGTGGGAAATGAAATTCATGCTTGACAATTCAAAGGAAGCGATCTTAGTGAAGGGACAGCTCTCAGAGGTGTGGACAGAGTTAATCCTCCTTGACCTGGAAAAACTGATCCCCAGCGTTCCCCACTGACTATTTGGGGCCAGGAGATCTTTTGTATCTTTTTAACTAACTTAATGAAAAAAGTTTCCCAAAATCTCAGTTTTTATCAGGAAAGTCTTATCAAAGAGCCCTTTCAGTGACAGGCACAAAATAGGTGCTCAGTAAATTCTTACATCTAATTAAGTTAAATTTGTTGGGGAAGAGAACTAACCAAAACTACATTTGTTGGCTTAATTAGAAATATTTATTTAGGTATACATTGGTAGTAAAGTAATTTGGAGAGCTGAGACAAATTTACATGCAGTTTTTAACATAGAAAACCAGCTCTTTAGGAACCATTTCTATTAGATCTACATGAACGACGTTGAGTAGATTCAGTTAAATAATTGCTCACATCCATTTTGTGCCCTTAGGTGAAGACCGAACATGTACTATGCCTTGTGGCATATACTATCTTTTTGTTCAAAATGTAATTAATTTGTCTTTAAAAGATCAGCTTGACTTAAAATTGTAGTTTGATGTATGTTCATCAAAGAAAGTGTTAATATTAATTTTTCATACTCACAGAAATTATTTCCTCAGCATTAATTACAGTAGTTTTGTAATTATGCTTCCCTTTGGATATTTTTCCAATGAGTTCCTCTTTCCTCTTTGATTTTATCCACGATAGGAGAATTGTTTGGAGAGAATTTAAATTGGGAGCACTCCCCTGTTGGAAGAATTCTTCCTGCCTGCTTTTTTTTTCTCAACTATATGAAACTGTAGAAGAAAAATCATGCTTCAATATGCAGTTTTCATTATGTATTGGATACCTTTCTTTTTCTCACTAAATGCCATATTTCCCCATATGCAATTTATCATTTGGCATATGTAAACGTGGACTTATTTGGACATTCTTTCATAATTATATCAAAATTCTGAGCAAGGAAAAATGACATCAGATATTCACCTAGGGTTTAGGCAAGAAACTTTTGTTTGGTGTGAAAGTCTTAATTTGATCACAGAATAGCTTTCTTCAGTAGTGCTCACCAATTTGCCAGTAGAAGATAATTCTTCCATGTAGGCATGCTTTTTATCACATGCCTTCCACTTGCTGATGAAAATCTCGCAGTCAGTGGCTGATGAGAAATTTATCTGTAGAGGGAGGAGAGGCACACTCAAGTGATACTGAGTCTGTGTGTCTGCCAGGATACAAGTTACTTGCAACTGTGGATAATTGAAGTTCATTTTAACTAGAGCAAAAGACTATTGGGAATGACTACCATATACATCTATCTGAATCATTTCTCTCCTGGCTCAGTTTTAAAATCAAGCCTTAAAATTTGGAAGTGGTAGTGGTGATATATGGACTTCAACTTTTGTGTCTATGTTCAAAATGAACTCTTTTGACTGCAGAGCTTGAGTCCTTTGTCTTTGGGGGGATGTTAGTTTCCCACTTGAACCAAAATATTTTAAAACTATGTAGCTTACCATTGTCTTTCTCTGATTACTCTTGGGAGTTAAGACAAATGGAAAAAAGAAGAGAAGGGAATAGATTTTATGGACACTCTTATAGGTTGTTGGTCTCTCCTCTCTCCAAGCCAACTATGAGAATTATTTGAATTTTTAGGAGATAAGACATAGCAAGTTCTCTCATGTCCCTGAGAAGGTATGTCCTTTCTTTGATGAGAAGACAAACATAGGTGGGGACCTTTATTACCTTTGCTAGATTTCCTACAGACTCAAATGCCTTCTGATTGGTTAGCTGGAGATGGCAATCTGAGCAGGGCTTTCATGGTGCAATCGTTCCTTCCACAGATGCTCTGTAGAGATTGTGGATCTGACCTGGACCAGGACTTGCTGGGGTGGTTTCTCTTGATGAGGATTTTTCAGTCCTACTCCTACATTTTTTATTTAATATAAAATTATTAATATAAATGTATATTATTTCAAAATTTATTTTCATCAATTTATTTTAGGTACACACTGTTTAAAGCCCTTTTAGGCAAGTCAAGGCACAGCAGTGGAGAAGCAGTTCCCCTTTGCGCTGGGTCTTGCTGTTTCCCAAGTTTGTGCTCAGCCTCCTCAGCGCAGAACTGCACCGGGACTTGTCTCAGAGAGCTCCGCTGCTGGAAAAGGCTGCTGCTGACAGATGGCTGCTCTCACTCCTTCAATCACCTTTCCCTCAGAAGAATCCTGGTTGGAGCCCTTTTTATGTAGAAGGAGATCAATTCATATTTTCCCAAGCCTCTTTCCCAGGTCAAGGCACAGAGTTCTCAGAGAGACAGAAGAGAAAAGAAGAGGTGGTAAAGGAAAGCTCAGTCCTTCTTCATACTGGCAGCGGAAAAACAGCCCCGAGCGATCACAAGAGCTGGGTGTTTCCATAGGTTGACCCCCTCTCCCCCAGGCTCTGCTGCCCTCCTGCTCCACTCTCCCTTGACATTTGTAGTCACAGGACTTACTTAGTGTCAACTGTCTCTGAGAAGATGTTTTCCCTACTAAACAAAGGAAACTGCCACTGTTAACTTATTTACTTTTGCATCTCCAGCTCCTGGCATTTAATGTTGCCTGCCATTTAATGTTGAGAGGGTCATGTTCTTTGCAAAAACAATTGGGTACACTGCAAAATAAAACTTTCACTGATGAAAAGAATGCGTGAAATCCATGCAGCACAAAACCAAGAAAAGAGAGAAATTGCTGGGCTAAATACTGGAAGAGAAAAGTGACACACTAGTTTTTTTCAGGAAAAAAAAGAAACCTGGGAGAACAACAGGCAAAGACAGCCACAGTCAGGTAGCTAGAGAGACAGCCGCCTGCCCATCACGGAAGCTTGTTTTGATCACGTGTCTCCTCTTTGTAGAGAGCTGAGCAGAATAAACAAGAAGAATATAAAACAGGAGTAGGGCTTAGAGAAGGATTTCTTAAGGCACTTATGGAAGAAACTGGTAAGGTCTGCTGTGGAGAGATTAGCTTGTTCCCACATCCAAGACCAGTGTTTATTCCATAAATACTTAATGAAGTTACAAATCAATGATGAACTTATAAAGAAGGATATGGTTAAAAAAAATGAAAATTCTTATCTGTGATGTTTCCATGGTGTAATTACTTTCATAATGGCCAATTTCAAGTGCTAATGGTATAACCAAATTACTTGTAAACTTCCCATTATTTAGAGTTAGTCTTCCAATTACATTGGCTCCTATAGATAGAAACAGAGTGGGAGAGAGGTGTATTTGGGCATGTCTGTCCATCCATCCATCCATCCATCCATCTGTCCATCCATCCATGTATCCATCTATCCTTCCATCCATAAGTCCATTGGTCTATCATTCCATCCAGCCAACCAGCCAGTCATCCACCCACCCATCTACCCACTAACCAACCCATTTGTCTATCTATCTATCTATCTATCTATCTATCTATCCTTTATATATTTTTATTATTTGAAATACCTGATATAAACATAAGTGATCCAAAACTCATCTTTGATCCATGATGATCCATAAGAAGATGATGCTATTTCTCAATAAGAGGTTAGTAGATATATTATTTGCACACTGGAGTTTTATGCATCTATTTTTTTAAAGATTTTTTTTTTATTTATGCATACAAGCTGAGGTGTAGGTCAGAAGTGTGGGGGGGGCACGTGTGAGAGGATTTACCAGAGACAGAGTGAGGAGCAGACCAGGCATATTGACTGAGATACACTGTTGAGGGGAGTAGCAGGCGAGGAAGGAGAGGTCTGCTGTACCACATGGGAAGCTTCCTGGCTGGGGATTGAACTTGTGCTGCAGTGGCTCTGGGAAGCCTCATCGTGCTGAGACTTAACCCGTTGTGCCACCAGGGAGGCCCTATGCATCTATTTTTTAAAAACAATTTTAATTAATGATTTATTTGGGTGGCTGTGATAGGTTATTAATGTGTTAGTAGCATTAACATGCTAATATGAGGAGATTGACTTCAGCAGTCACACACATTTATTTATTAAATTTTATTTTTACTTCTGATTCCCTTCACCCATTTCTAAAGAGGGTACTTTGGAAGCAAAGGGGAGTGCTAAAGAAACAGGGTACTGGAATGTTCAAATCTATGACATATGATGTTCTGAAGTAAGAGACATGGGGCCACCTGGCTGTAAGGAACATCCCATGAATCTGCCCTCTAGTAGGGGACCCAGAAAGGATGACCTTTCTCTCCTGAATGGAGAGCGGTTCGAGATAGAAGTCTGGAGTGGATAAGCTTTACCTCTTGAGGGCCCCCACTGAAGCATGTGAGCAAGGCCAGGTCAGGTATCAATAAATCAGTGGTTTAATTATGACAGATGGATCTAGAGACATAAATTGTCGTGACAGAAAGTCCCTCAGGGGCGTTGGACGTCAAGAACTGAGAGTTGATAGGACTGGCCTGAGAAAGTACCAGGGCTTATTTTATGAGGAATAAGCTAGGGTTATCTTTGTGACTTGTCCGTAGACATTCAAAGCAGGGAGAAGCACAAGTGTGAAATGCCCTTACCACTTATTTTGGATTTCCAAAGGAGAAGAACTGATGTCATACAGCTATTATCTCTATTTTGTAGTTGGCAGTGATTAAACTAGCAGATTTAGGCAAAGTGATGAAGTGAGCTTGCCTAAGAAAACAAGTTGGAGAATGCAAGAGATGTCAGATGAAAGAGTCACCAAGAAAAACAACCGTGCAAAACATTTCTCATGTGTCAGGCACTGTGCTAATCCAGTGTGAATGATGTTTTCCAATCTTACAGGAACTCTAGGTATAATGTATGATTATTCTAATTTTTAATACTTTATTCTCATTTTATGGATGAGATTGTAAGATTCAGGGAGGTTATGAAACAGTCATGTCTTTGCACAATTCACTAGGAGTGAATCCTGGATCTGTTTGGAAGCCTTGACACTGGTTCTGCTGATGTAATGCATCCTGATTCATCCAGATTCATGACTTGCTATGATAACTAGACACCACAGGGCCTCCTCTCCCCTCCTCCCAGGGCAAGCTTTGTCTTCACATACCATTTCTATGACGTAAAACATTTCAAACCACTCACCAGGATGCTGTCAACCCCAAGAACTTTCTCTTTGTTGCCTGTGTCTTGGGTCTTGCCTCTGTGGAAATCCTTGATGTTTCATACTGTCTCTATCGTAAGACAAAGCCCCACTTCCTAGTCGTTCCTCTCAATCTCTTCATGCCAAACTTTGTGAGTTTCTGGAAGGGCTGGAGTAACTGGGCACTTTCTATCATTTCAGGGCACCTGTCCCTCACTTTTCTTCTCTTCTTTACTTTCTCCACCCTGGGTAACATAAACCTCATCTTCTCTACATTATGTTTTAAATTGGCAATAACAGGTAGATATGGAAGTTCTCAAGTGTTAACAGTTTGTGTCTAAATACTTATTTTCCATTTATGAGCTGCACGGCTTTGGGTAAACTCTTCAGCCAGTTGATATCCCAGTTTTCTCGTTTGTTAAAATAACATACATGAAATAACATAAAATGAATGACAAAGTCTGGTACATCTTAAGTACTCAACAAATGTAATTTGTTAATTATCATTAGTCAATAAAGAATATATTTTGAAGCTTCAGCATGGTCTTGAGCTCATCTTTTAACTGTATTATTTCTTCAAAAAAATGTTACCAAGTAATTTTTTCCACTTTTTTTTTTTTTTTTTGTATTTCATCAACAAACCATTAATAAGGCTTATTTGTTTTCATACAAAACCAAGACTTGCCTCCAAGGCCAATTGTATTGACTTCTATTTGCATGGATACACACCAATCTCACTATTTGATGAATACACATCATTCAAGAGATTTAAAACTGTTTAAAGGCTCTGTTGGAAATATCCAGATGTTATGGGATTGCCACTTAAACCCAGTCTAAGAGTTCAAAAAAGAGAATCAGTTTTAATGTGAAAAACGCCTTTTTTTCCTCCACTTCATGGGTAAGACCACAAGATTTGATCCTTTCCAAAACCAAAATGAAAAGCTTTTTGTTATCACCAAAGAGGAAGGCAAGCTGAGAACTTGTGGCCACTTGACTCTGAGAGAGCTGGGACTGAGCTGCCCTAGTCAAGTTTCAGAGACAGACTCCAGGGGTGCCCTCTGGGCACTTCCAAGGGGATGAGCATAGTGAGTGGTCTGATGCCTTCTCTTTAGGTCCCATTAGCAAATTCCAAGAATTTACGTTATTCTTTAGTGACACTTTGTTAAGATGTATTGCTTTCTTCTCTTTATTTGACAGGTGTTATTTATTTATTTTTTATTTGACAGGCTTTAAATACCCAAAATAACTTAGAGTGTAAAAAGGTATTTTTAAGAATTTGAGGGAAGTCTCTCTTTTATGGTCACAGATAGTGTGGATTGGGAAAGGGTGCATTCGATATCCAGCACCCAGTCTCCAAAACACAGACAGGACGCGCTGCAAGCTGTAAGACCCCACCAGGCTCACTTGTGTTAGCATGCACGCCCACCTTTTGATAGTTTCAGTGAGTACACAGATGTGTCAACTCAGTCAACTCAGCCACGTTGGCTGGCCCTGTGGAATATCTTCATTTCCTTTGACCTCTGCACATTTGGCTTCATCTTCAACAATAGAAAATCCTGGAAATCCGGCATTGTTCAGCTTCCTTTCTCACTAACCTATTTAGGCTTTTCAGAAATCTCCCTGCTTCATTCTAAACAGGAAGTTTCAGCAGGCAGTTGTACAAATGGTATTGCATTCTGTGGGATGTCACCTATTGTTACTGGAACAAAGACATCCTGAAATAAGGACAAAGGCTTCAAATCCACCAGGGCCCAGGACCCTTTAATAGCCTCTCATTGTATCTGGGAAGTGATTGAGTGAATTGGGTCACTCCAAGAATATACCTAAGCTTCTGAAACTGCTATTATTAGGCTGCCACAATGGCGCTACACACAGCATATGCAAATAGCATTTGTAGTAACACTGTCTGTCTGCTCTGTCCAAATGCAAAATAGGATTTTTCTAAATAGAAGTGGCTACCTCTATGTGTACAACTAAATGGGAAAAAAAGGTCTGGGAATGATCCATAATTTAGTTCTGCTATTATTGACCTGTTAAGAAAAAGCAAAATATTTGTTAATCCAAAATGTTATTAAGATTTCTCTTTGAAATACTGTACATAAATCATGCAGTTCTCAAACATTTAAGACCCATGTCAGTAAGATCTTAAGTATTTTATATTGTGTGACAAAGAAATACAGTGTTGTAATAGACTAACTGGCATTACTAAGAATGGGGCGATACTTGGTGACTTTCATTTAGCTGAAAGCAACTTTCACTGATGGCTTCTATGTCAAAGAGTTTTTGAGCGCAGGACTCATATCAAGACTGTATTGACGATGTGAAGCTTAAACCCACTGAACCAGGATTGTATTTAGCAGTGTTTTTCTTTACTTAAGTGGCAAAATTCCTGAAATATTTCAAAAAATGTTATGTGAGATGATGGATACACCAGAATTAATGAGACCATTATATATATATATGGTCTTCTTTTCTGTCCATCTTCCCTTTCTCCCTCTGTGTTCAATAGTTCAATCATCACACCATTCATATTTGACATAGACACATCCTCCTCTCACAATCCACCTTCCTGCCCTTGCCATCTGTGTCATAGTTACCTAAACATGTGGGGAATTATTTTTCGGGTGATAGTGCCTTGGTGGACAAAATGTTCAAGTAAGTTCATAGAGAAAATCTACCTCTAATCCTTCTTAACTTTATTTTTAACTAGCCCTGCCAAATACTTCTTCCTTTTATCCTTCTCTCTTATCTAGATAAGATCTTCCTTTTATCTAGTAACATAGTCTCTGCTTTGTGCCCACACATTGCTGTTTCATCAACTGCCTAATGAGAGCTCCTCCATCTTTGTCTACAACTTCCATCGCCCTTTCCCCGCACACTATGAAAGAATGTTTCCTATTAGCCTCCAAATTGATGTCATCTCTGGCATTGCTCTAAGTAGGGATATGCTAGGCTAGCTAGAAAATTCCCTTTCTTGGTGGAGTACTCTTGTCTATCTCCGCATGTGATAAAGTACCTCTTAAATTCTAAGAAGTACCTCTTAGCTATCTAAAATTCTAGAAGTCAGGAGTCCAAATAGATAGATGTGACCTGTGAGTAATAGTCAATTAGGTGGATTCAGCCTATAAATACACAGATACCACTTGCTATTTAAAAAAAAAAAAAACTGCCCAGATTATCAGTCTCATTAAAAAATTCATACTATAATAATGCACATTGACATCTTGACAAATCAATGTGTTTCTGGTGTTTCAATTAAGCTGAGTAATGATTTAATTAGACGACCCCTACAAGGACTTAAAGTTATTCCAAAAATAGGGTATTAATTTTCTACATTATGAACTTAAGAAGTGATAAATGGATAGTAGGCAGTTTGCATGATTGATATTGATTCTTTCTGAAAATAGCTTGCAGTTTTTTGTTTTCATATGATTTCTATAACATGCTGCTTGAAAAACATCATTCCTGACTGTTATCCAGAATATTAGTTACAGGTGACTGATGTGTCCTCGTGTACACAGAAGCTCCAGGAGAGGGCTGTCTTTAAGTACAGCTGCATCCAGGCGTTCACGATTATGATTCTTCATTTTCATCTTAAAATTCTTGATCATATTGGGCCTCCCTGGTGGCGCAGCGTTTAAGCGCTGTGCTGTGGAGCTGTCGGCAGCGGCAACTCGAGTTCGACACCCCACTGGAGAGATTCCCACATGTCTCTGCAGACCTTTCCTGCCTCGCCCACTGCTCCCCTCGACAGTGTATTTCCATCGCTCTGCCTGTTCTGCTCCCCACTCTGTCTCTGGTGAACCCTCTCACTGCCCCACACCTCTGGCCTATACCCCAGCTTGTATGCATAAATAAATAAAATCTTTAAAAAAAAAAAACCAACAACTTGGACTTTAAAAAAAATTCTTGATCACTGCTATAGGTTCTTAAGGGGTCTATCAAAGGTGGATCCTTCAGAAATGTGTTTTTTATTAGCTAGCATAGAATCTCTGAAGCGCTCACTTGATCACCTATGTTGGGACTCCTGTGAATGTTTAAAGACTCAGTGGCACCTCCTGGGCCCTATTTTGTTCTTGGTCTGTAGACATAATGATCTAACTCTGATAAGCTTACCACAAGGAAGAGGAAGGAAGAATACTTGCCTAGATTAGGCATCATGTTTTCCTCTGGCCAAGGTTCAATCTCTAATGTCATTTAATCTCTAATTATATCCATTTATTCAATTCTCCAGTGTCATTGTTTCTTCTTCTCATGAGTTAGAGCAATAGAAAGATGGCTAAGATCTGTCTAAGGTCACTATCAGAATCCTACTCAGGCATGAAAAAGGGTGAAGGGATAGTGTGGATAGTGGTGACTGCGGCAAAGACTCAGGGAAGCTCTCGTGTCTCAAACAAGGGATACGTCTGTCATGTGCAAAGCAAAGGCCCAGCTCCTCGGCTCTGGTGGTCCCACAGAGCAGGCTGCTCAGCGAGCAGCCTCCTTCTGGGAGGCCTCCCTGCTGACTTGTGTGTCTGAGTAAAAGGAATCATTTAGGACCCATTCTGATGTACAAATCAATTTGCACAAAAGGTTAATTTGTAAATATGTTTATATTTCTGGGGGAAAAATCGTTTCCCAAATCCCAAAGTTATAAATGATACACAGTTCCTAAGCAACTGTTTATGATGAAATTATGATACCTTATATTCACAATGATAAATTGCAGATAGAAATAATGTCATAAATATACAGTATTTACTCTAGTGTATGATTTGAATACTAATGACAAAGATGTTCTGTGTGTCACTAAATGTCAAATTAGAGGGTGTCAGTTCTCATCTCTAGGACCTGCTCCCTCTGTTGAATTATCCTCCATGGATGTGTTCTAGCCATAATATTCACCAGTAATGCCCATCAGAGCTTCATTGGCAGTTCATGCAAATAATCTTCAACTTAAAAGAGTCTGCTAGGAAAGTCTATCCAGCTCTTCCAAAGTCCCAATATAACTAGAGGTCACAGAGCACAGGGTATCATATGGAAGTTTAACTATCTTGTGTGGCTTTAGTAAGTTGCTCAGACAGAAATCAAAGAATCTTTAGTTTCTAGAATGTAGAATCCAGGTGAGGGTCCCACTTTAGGTCTCCCAAGAGGACACTCACCACCAGCAAATTTAAACTGAGGGAAATTAAAAATATTTAGACCTTGCCACAATTGTTTGAAACATCGTATTATTTTTTCAAAGAAATAACATGTTACCAAAAACAGCTAAACACCCGGTCATCTCTCCAGCCTCCATTGCAATATCTTAAATTAGTCCCATGTGTGGACCTTCATTTTGAGAAAGGACATGGTGTGACATGATAGCCTTCAGGGACTGGAAACAGAATCCTCAGATTTCTCAGGACTGGGAGCACAGACAATAGGCAGAGATTCTCAACCAAGTTTATTCCTCATGAAACCCTGAAAGCATGTCAACAACCTTTTTTTCCCTTATTTGAATATCCCTCTGTGCTCATCTTTTAAGATTCTTGTGGGTGAGAAGAAAATTTAGTTGGAAAAGCTGCCATTGTTCCTAAGACTCTTGTGCAGAGGTCTGGGACCTGGTGGTGGTGGGGGGAGGGGGGCCTTGGGTTTCCAGCATGCATTTGTGAAGTGGTGGGTGTGTGGAATGACTACAGAGATGATTATAAGCTCTGGTGCATTTAGCACACCAACTATAAAATTACTGGGTAGTAAAGGTGCCAGAAACGTATTAAAGTGATTTTCCCTCCTTGTGATCTCCATGAGCAGTGGGATCAGACCAATTACACCATAGTTCAGAGCATGTCACAGTCCAGCCAGTGTGTTAGCACAGGGGACTCAGGCCATCTCCCTCCAACTCAGATCATTTAAAGAAAGCTGGCTCTTTATGAAACAGAAGGCTTTCAAGTTCCTGGAAATAATAGCGATGCCAACCTAGAAAGTGCAAGCAAGTTGTTAAAATACTGGTTTAAACTTTTAGAAATATTAAAGAAAGTACAATATCAAAGAGAATTCTCTGCGTTAATATATCGATCTATCGATCAAAGTCCAAAAACATACCTTAACTTACTTACTTTAAAATAACTTGCTTTTATTGTTTTAATATAGAGACTATAAAGAAAAGTGTGGGTATTGATTCTATCACCCAGGTAAGTTCTGTTGACATTTTTAACAATGAAAAATAAATAACCTCCATACGAAATATTGGAGCAGAATAGACAACTTTAAAGTAAAATAAATCTCACTACTCAATTTTCTACCCCCCACCAAGTAGACATTGTTTACTGTTTCTCTATTATCTTTCCAAAAAAATGAATGTAGGTGAATGTGTGTGCATATGTTTGAGTGTTATGCACACACCAACTCAATAGAGCATTTTCCATGCTGCAATGCCTAATCATAACCAGCTATGAAGTCAGCTTGATCTGCACGGCCATTCCTGGTACAGCCCAGGGGTCACCAACCATGAGCACAATAACCCACCAGTGTCTTTTGTTCACGGGTTCCTGTCACCCACTTATTTACAATTTGACAGGGAGAACATTGTCCTTATTTTAGCCCTGGTCTCTTCATGTTTTAAAAATGAGTTAACATTGAAACATGCTAAAAATAGAAATGTATAGATAAGCACACAAAACTATTCACTGGTTCAGAGACTATAACAGTTATTATGTATGACAAATCTAAAAGAAAAAGCATACGTAGCAAAGAAAGGCTTGCTCAATGTATATTTACATCTTTTAATACTTAAATTATTCCCTTGATAAACCATAAACTTGACTATCAGTCGATTCCATATATATATCTTACATTCCTTTCCATATTGATAAGATTTATCATAGTGACATTGAACATATATAAATAAAATTTATCCAACTATTGACTTAGAGCTACTGTACTGTGATATTGGGAAGATAAGACATAGGAGTCTCAAAGACATTACCCTAAGAAAGGGACCAGCAGAAAAAGAGTCATCATGCAATATATAATGGCGAGTGCCGAGCCATCAAAATAAAGAACTTTTTGTAATCTCTAGGTCTCCAAATGGATACAAAAACATTGCTTCCTTTTCAGTGATTTCCCAGGGCAGGATTTCAAGTGGTTTCAAATTGGTGGTTGGGAGAGACCTGGGATGACAAGGAGAAAGGGCAGAATGAATGAAAGTGGAAGATATGTATTTAAAAACTTAGCCCCATGTACCTGACCTTCTGGGGTTTAGCCTCTCCTACATGTCAGAATACCGGAAACACTTATGTCCTATTAGATTGAAAATGTGATGCTTTGATGTGATTGATATGTCTAGGAAGAAGTACATTAACTCTGAATTACAATTTGATTAATTCATGTTGAAATAGCTTTACAAATATATTTCCTTCTTGAAGCAGGAAAGACATATTTGCTTAGTCCTAGAGAGGGAAAGTTTTTTCTACATTTAATTTCATATTTCCTCAGCAAACTGCCATTGAACACAGTCACTTGCTAAGTATTCTGCAAGGCAGGGAAGAGTTGAGATGAGTTAGACTTGTCCAGGAAGGCTCTTCAAATCTCAGAACTGAGTCCCGAAGACTAAGGAGGCTTTCGGGGTTTGTGAGTCCAAGGAAGAGGCAGAGCTCGCAGGGAGCAGAGTGAACAAGTGTGAGGCTGCCTACAGGGTGGTGAGGTGTGGTGTGTGAGGGGCAAAAGGGCTAAGCCGTTTAGTGAGTCCCTGAGCACTTTGATTGTAAAAAATTCATTCTACTACTAATCTGTTCCCTTCACTTCTCGGTGAGAGGGAGGGTGAGCGTCAGCCCTGTTCTGGCTTGGCGTGTGCTCAGTTCCTGGTGCTTAGGCTTTGAGTGCTTGGAAAAGCTCACACCGAGTGAGAAGGGGCTTTTGTGCTCCCAAGGAAACCCGGTGTCCCCAGGTTTCCTGATTGTTGGGCTATGTTGTAGTTGTGGGGCTGTCCAGAGAGTATAGCCACTTTCTAGTACTCCAATTCTGGGCCTCATGAGCTCTGACTTCCTCACCTGAACAACACAACTGATAAAAGCGCAACCGCTTAGGGTGGATGCCTTTCCACCTATGTGTCAGGTAGAGATAGCAAGTGTTCAGTAAATATTACCTGTCATCCTTGCCAGCATGGTTTGTACAGAGAATTACAGACTTGGGTTTCAGACTTATGGCTGCTTATTAACTGACATGTCTATTGCCCTCAGAGACACTGAGAGCATATTCACCTGGATAAATATGGAGCTCCTGGAAGGGGACCAGAGCACAGGACACAGAGGATCTGCCAAGAAGTTTGATTTGTCAATTTGACAAGAAACAAGACCTAAGGTATCCTCACTCAGACTCAACTTTTGGAAATGACGTCTGCCCATCTCACCCGCTTCACCTCTGCTTGTTGTGATGTGGCCAGTGGGTTATTAGCCCCTGACTTCTCCATGCTTCCTGCCCTCTCACCTATGGCTCGTGAAGGCCCACACACAAGGAGACCACATGAGGTGCACGTTTATGTCTCATCTCTACCTCCAGTGAGAGAAAGTGAGGTTGGACTCTGGGGATTAAATCAAAAGTACATAATTGAGCAAAAGTTATTCTTAAAACAGCTAGGAAATCATCCCTCGCATAATGTCGCCTTCACATTTGTGACTCATACATTCCATGACCTTTGAAAACACCCAACTTTGCAAATTCAATGTAATATATTTTCCCCCTAAAATGCAATAAAGCAAAACTGAAAATGTAACTGACCTCTTCATGTCATAAATGCTCTTATAAAAAAGGAATAAAGTAATTTATAAAGTTGTTAGAATGTGATTCAGCTGGAGGACTTGCCAAAACCATTCATAAATCCTTGTCGCCAGTTTCTGTGTGTGGTGGACCTGCCCTGCTGTAGATGGGAGCCGCTGCCAAACTCAATAACCTAACATTTAACTTCTCCTGAATCTATCTATTCGGTCTAAAGTAGACATTGTCACAACTCTATAGTGTGGAATGTGATCATCTCCTAATAACTGCAGCCCTCACTGTTCTTAGGACGGCAGTAGGGACAGAGGCTGGACCACAGACACCTCCCAGGTACTGCTGGTGTGGCCTCAGGGGAGTGGCACCCCTGGAATAGCAGAGTGGCCCTCTCTCCTAGGCCAGACATAGGCATACTACTATAGACTGAATGTGCCCCTCCCAAAGTCACACATTCCCCAATGTGTCAGGATTAGTAGGTGTGGCCTCTGGCAGGGGGTAGGTAAGGTGGGATCAGTGCCTTTATGGAAGGGGCACTGGGGAACTTCCTGCTCCCTGTACCTCGTGAGGACACAAGGAAGAGATGGCATCGATGGACCAGGAAGACACTCCTCAGCAAACATGGAATCTGTCAGATCTGTCAGCACCTTGGTATTGGATTTCCAGCCTCCTGAACTGCCAGAGATATCCGTTGCCTATAAGCTGTCCTTTCTGTGGTGTTCTGTTCTAGCAGCCCATTGGACTAAGAAAGAAATGACCATGTAAGGGAACAGCAGAATTCAGGGTAGTTCGACAGGGAAAACAAACAGAGGGTTTGGAAATCAAGATATTCAAAGAGGTGTTCTCTGACGGGAAAACTAAAATTGAGAAGAACTGAATGCGGTGTTGCCAGCAGGCGAAGCATAGGGGTGAGGCTCTTAGAACAGGAGGGAACCTGGTGTTCAAGCATCAGGGAAGGAGCTAGACTGAGTCACAGCGTCTACAGAGGGAGGCTGTCCAGGGCGGTGAGACTGAGCTGGGTGGGTTCTTCTCAGGCTTCCTAGGTTCCTTTATTTTATTTTATTTTTTTTTATTTTATTTTTTTTATAATATATATTTTTATTGTTATTTATGTCTTTTACATTTTGCATTCCCCTTGGGTAGCCCACCACCAATTCACCCGTGATCCATCTCCATGGTCCCTTGTGTTCTTTTCTATTCCATTTTGTGCCCTTTCCCTTCCCTCCCTCCGGCTCCTTCCTCCCCCCCTCCCCCCCCACTGATTATCTCTCTCCCACCCGGCCTCCCTATAGTCCTGTTATAAGTGAAACCATTCGATATTTTTCTCTTTCTTTCT
>PVIJ01000528.1:0-154213 GCA_004024925.1 Scalopus aquaticus | reverse complement strand
CCTTTATTTTAAATGTTACAAAGCCCCTGTGCGTCTATAATGAGGGAGAGCAGTGATAAGGCTAATACTATGGAGTCACATCTCTACTATGGGGAATGGACCCTAGGCTGTGAGATAGAGGCAGGGAGCACAGTTACGGTAGGTGGGTGAGGTCCAGGCAAGACAGAGATGTGACCCGGCAGAGGGGATAGTGTAGGTAGAATTGGAGACATTTGGAGATGGAGCCTTGAATTTGTGGATGGAGAGCTATGTGTTGTGAGAGAAGGGGAATTGTGCATAAGGTCTAGGCAGCAGGCCCCGTAAGAATCTTCCTGTATAGCATCTTTTTTGAATTGTCTGCAAGCCACATTTTATGACCATGATGACAGAGCCCCGAATGGTTTAAATCACTTGCCACAAATCATAACTCTTACAAGGATAGAGGTAGAAAATGAACCCAGTTCATTCTGAATGTGAAACTTAAGCTCTCTCCATTGTGCCACTTCTCTTCATTGTCATTTCTGTTCCGGGAATTAACAGTGGGCTTGGCTTTCTCTTTCATTTCCTAAGATGTTATCCAACGTTGAGGGAACATTAAGATAAGAACCACAAAGTCCTTTTGAAAAATGAATACTGTCCTATAGTGAGTGTTTCCTAGGCTCTGCCTTCAATACAAACAGTATGCATTAGTGCAACCGTAAAGTGACAGATGACGGCATCCTCACCACCTGGTGTGGGAATAACACCTGCAGGTACACATGACATCAGGTTATCATGGTTTAGCCCTAACCTGGCCTGCCTTGCCAATTCAGAGGACACAGGTCCTATTCAGCTAGGAGATTCTGCTGGACTCTTGCTTCTTTACTTCCTCTAGGTTGGAGTAAACATATAGTGCTCTCTCCCTGCCATTATAAATTGTGTATTAAAATATGAAAATATTTTATGAGTTATACTTCCACCTTAATATTTACTTCCCCTGGAGCTTCTAGGATTAATCATTACCCTCCCCAACCTCAAAATCTACAGACAACTACTGTGGCTACAGATTTCTGAACATTCAGAATATTTAACTGAAGAACATATTGTTGTCAAAATCATCAGCTCTCTCTGATCAACCAGTCCCTCTTCATTTATCACATGCCTCATCTTCTACGTCACATCTCAAAACAACTCGTCCATTTATGCTGATTGATACAACTTTTTTTTAGCTTCTAAACGTTTTCTCCAGTCTTAAAAAACAAACTAAAACAATGACCCCTCTCTCCACCTATTGATATAAACACTCAACAATGTTGTAGCTCCCACTCCGAGCTGATTGCTTATTAATTCAACAGATGTTTATTAAAAGACTAGTAAGTATCAGGAACTCTGATAGGAATGAGAACATAAAACTACACGTATCCCAGGCTCACAAGGAACTTATAGAAGTGTCATCTTAAGCTAACTGCACCTTTATAGAACATAGTTAGAAATACTTGCAAATTCTGAGAAAAATACTTAGGTATTTCCCATCTAGTTTCTGTGAAGCTTATCAGTCAGTGAGCATTTTCTAATCTCTCATTTGTGGGACTCAGATAATGCTCCCAAGGTCTTTTATTTCTTCACATCTCTAGTCTCCATTGGATGATTCTGTGTGTTTATACACATTTCTTATTAAGATTGTGAGCTCTCTATGGTGTAAAAACTTGTTTACAAATCACGTGACAAGTTGGAATCCTAAATACCATGTCATTGCTATGGGAACAATCTATGTTAGGGTAAACAAATGACTTCATAGGCTTTCTCTGAAGCGAGAACACCAGGAGTGTTTACCCTAGAAGAAAGTGACGTGGAGCCTGAAAAGTCCGCAGCTAATTGGACCATGCTAGGAGGTAAATAACTGGGAGAAGTGTCCCCCCAGCAATTTTGGCTTGAATTACCAAGCAGGATTGAACTAAGCTTATGGGTCAGGAAAAGGCCCAAGGTGTCCTTCAGGTAAGCTTGCCAGGTGGCAAACTCTTCCACTGTCAAATGACAGAACTCTATTGTATTACTCTGCCCAAACACACTCGATTCAGGACAAGAAAATGTTTTACCAAGAACAACCATATGGGTTTAGCTGCACCTGGATTCAGCAGCAACAGCAACTCAAAAGCTAGAAACACATTTGAAAGGCACAACCATTAAAAGCCAACCTGGGAGAGTCATTCTTATCACACAGAGCATGGGTTCCAGAGGGCTCTCGTGTTCTTCCAAATCCTACATTCTTTCCCTTCTGACTTATTTTTACTTTCTGTTTGAATTGGCTTGACTTTATTTTGCCCAAAAAACAGTCTCTTTAGTCATCTGCTGATAGGGAAACAGGAGTGAGAGTCCACGCTGCCCACACTGCACAGAATTCAAAGCACAGTGTTGTCAAGTATCACTTGACGTCAAGGCTGACTTTTCAATTTGCCAAAAAGTCATTCTTTGAAGAGAGGTCTAGACCATCACGTTCCCTCTTGGAGAGCTGGTTCTGCCTGCTGGAATTCAGAGCCCACAAATGGCAATTCTAAGCTTTATTATTGCACTTAGATGGGGGAAGGGACTGCAAATGTTGACCTTTTTGTTTCAACTAAGATCTTTTAGGGTACCCTTCATTTCTTCATTGCTTCTTGCTTCTACCCAAATCAATTTACAATCCACTGTCCTTAGAAAACACATTTCAAAATCATTTGTTTCTTTTTGGATCAAACATCACAGATTTAGTTAGCTTGTGTAGTGGGATGAGTTATGCCTCAGATTTTAGTAAATTTTTGCTTACTTTGAAAGTTTGTCTTTGGTTTGTTGACACTCTTAATCTGGAGTTCACAGGAGTCTCTACACGAGCCCCTAGAGTCCATATAATCATCTCCTCACACCTCTTTCTGGGTCTACTTTTCTGACACAAAGTGACTTTTGAAACACTTGCATTTTCCCTTTCTATTTTATGTACTCCACATCATTTTTTTTTCTTTCATTTTTTTACAGTCCGTCATGGAGTATTTGTTTACCAAATGTTACTTTTCTTGGATAGAATCTATTTTTGAGGAGTGCAAAGGCAAACAACTGTCTGAAGCTGTCAAGCTTCATTTTATTTATGCATGAATAACACAAATAACTTGAAAATGACCTAGCCTGTTTTTCCCAGATTTAGATAGAAAAACTGCTTCCGGGCAATGTTTATGCCAAACTCTTCATGCCAAGTTTCCAGTTTCGGTGCCAACTGGGTTTTACAGCCAAGTTGTAAACCTTCGGTAAACATGGTTTGTAATGAAAGTGTGGACACAACCTGGATCACAGTACAAGTGGGGACAAACTTACAGATGCAAATTTACTCTCCGAATAAAATTCTATCAGGAACAGGAGGGGGAATAGGCTGGCTCCAAAGTGTTCCCACCATAATGTGGAAAATATACAAATGATGATATTTGATTACTAAAATCCCATTAGGCCCATTTAGGCATTTTGTGTATTTTCTCTGCCATCACTGCTCAATTTGAATTGACTGTATGTTGTTACACAGTAGCTCTTCCAGAACCCTCACCTCCTCTTAGCCTCCAGCTGGAGGAAGGAAGCCTTGGATATTTCAAGACATAGCTGTGCATTGCTCAAGGTACATAGGAAAGAATCAAACATTTTATTTTAAAATCAGTTCAATAATATCCATTCAAGTTAGCATTCTCTCTTCTATCATGCTGCTTCTGCATGTTCTCTGCAAAACCTAAAGTCACATCTTTCCGTTTTTATAACCCTCCCATTTTCTTGCAGTAACACCTATACTTTCACTGGGACCCCAAGTTTCCTGCAGGTGCAACTCCTTTTCCTGTGTATAAACTCATTACTTCCCTTCGCTCTCTGCTTTCAACCAAATGTCTGTGGCCACTCCCAACCCCCACCAAATTCATATGTTGGCACCTAACCCCCAACTTTACAGCTTTAAGGGTCTTTGGGAGGTGAGTGCACTGTGAGGGCAGGACCCTTGTAAGTGCCCTTGTAAATAACACCGCAGAGGGGTTCCTGTCCCTTCTACCATGTGAGGACACAAAGACACTGTCTATGAATGAGCAAGTGGGTTCTCATCGACACCAAGCCTGCCAGCATCTTGATCTTGGACTTCAGCCTCCACAAGGGTCTGATTCCTGCTCCAGGGCAGTTGGTTGTTCCCTCTGTTAGGAAAATCTTTTCTTTTCTTTTCTTTTTTAAGGTAAACTTTTATTGATTTACCATTATTTGCAATAATATCTACATTTCTGGATTACAGCATCCCACCTCTATGTTGATATGTGTCTATCTCACTGCAAGCGCCACCCAAGTTCGAATGCCATGGCCACTATCAAATAGGCTCCCCTCACCTTGTCTTCCCACGCTTTCTTTCCCCTTCCTCTTTCCTTCCCCTCTGGTAAGCATTCTTTTTTTCATGGAGTCTCAGAATTATTTTTATTGTAATTTCTTAGCTTGTTTGATTTGGTTTTTTATATTTCAGAAACCATCTGGTAACAAACTGTCCTTCATTTTCTGACTTACTTAGCATAATTACTTCAAGTTTCATCCATGTTGTCACAAGAGGCATAATTACATCCTTTTTTAAACAACTGAATAGTATTCCACGGAGTGTATATACCACGACTTCTTTATCTGGTCATCCACCAGTGGCCGTGGAGGTTGTTCCCAAGCCTTGGCTATTGTGAATACCGCCGTTGTGAACACAGGCAAGCAAACATCTTTTCAAATTAGCATCTTCATATTCTTTGGATGATACCTAGGAGTGGAATTGCTGGATCACGTGGTAGTTCTAATTTTAGATTTTTTTTTTTTGGAATATCCATACTGTTTTTCATACAGACTGTGTCAATTTACATAGGATTTACATAGGGGGAATCCCCTTTTTTTTTTTTTTTTAGATTTTATTTATTTTTGCGTAGAAAAAGTAGGGTGTGCACCAGAGGTACAGAAGGTGAGAGGATTCACCAGAGATAAAGTGGGGAGCAGAGCAGGCAGATGTACTGAAATATGCTACCCAGCAGAGCAGCGGGCGAGACAGGAGAGGTCTGCTGTGCCACGTGGGTCAGTTCCCTGGCCTGGGATCGAACTCAGGCCATCATGGTGATAACGCTGAGACCAAACCCGTAGGCCACCAAGGAGGCCCAAATCCTTTCTTATCTCTTAGTGGACTTCTTACTTTTTTGCTGCCTTTTGCACTTTGTCTCAGATCAAAATGTTCTGCTAAATCAATAAGTCTTGGGGATGTAATGGTGACTAGAGTCAATAATTCTGTATTTTATTTTTGAAAGTTGCTAAGAGAGATTTTAAAACTTATGACCAGAGAAAAAAGTTTTTTGCTATGTTTGGCGATACATGATAAAGAGACTTATTGTGATCACTTCACAATATATGCAAATATCAAATGATTATGAAACTTATATAATGTTATATGCCAATTATACCTCTTGTATTTTTCAGAACACAACCTGATATAGCTCCTTTCTGTCCCTGTATCTCCATGATGGGCTTTTCCATCAACTCATCTGAGAATACTCATTTGCTTCATTATTTACGCAATGAACAGAGAACAAATTTCATTAGAGTGTAAGTTTTATAAGTGCCTAGACATTTTGTTGCTGTTGTTTCCTAGTTGCCTTCCTAGGACAAGGCACACAGAGGATTCTTAGTACATATTTGCTGAATAAGATAGATGTTTATTAAACCAGCATCTCCTGCTGATAGGGAAAATGGCCAGTGTTGAGGATGCAGTAGGAATGAGATTGCAGGCCACAGTTTACAGAGCAGAATGCAAGTGGATGTCTCCTTTGTACTGCTGTTGCAGGAGGCTGTCATGGGGTTCAGCTGTGTCCAGAACCTAGGCCTAAGAGCTCCCACGAATGAGCTTTTGGAGATAGGACTCTACAGGTGGTGAGGAATGAAGGGGCAGAGAGTGACACACTTGTGGTGTTTGTGGCATGTTGTCTTGTTCACTGCACCCTCTTGGGGACCCTATACTTCATGCCATAGCCCTGGTGAGAAAGAGACCCTTGGGACAGTGCTATGTGGCCTCGAGTTGCCCTTCCCTTTGAGAAGGGAGCCAGTAGTTTCCATTTTGCATAAAAAGTGGGACAATCTAGGCCTCCGGGCAACATGAAAGACCCAGGGTGCCTGGTTGTGCTGAACCTAGGAATCTTAACTCCACAGACCACCCCTTGATGCCTGTTGTAGCAAAAACTGCAGCCTTCCTGGACTCACTCCGTAAAGAACTGGAGTAGTAGAGATTTGAAGGAGATCATGCATTGTATAAAACAGACATAGATCAATTCTCTGTGAATATCACCTTAGCTATAAGACCACCTCCTAATGACCACATCAGAGTCTGATTTTCTCCATGTGGAAGCAAATTTAGCCTCATCTGAAGTCATTACTTGTCTGCCCTTCGTCCCAACTGCTGTCCACCATTTTTCAAACATGCTGCTTTGGAATAAGCTGTCGCCATACTCTGTGTTCATAACTGGGCTGATGGGGTATGTGTCCCTGCTTCTCAGGGCGGATCCCCCATGGCACCTGGACACAGCTGCAAACACATAGTGATAACTGGGATGCCTTTGTTCTTGTGGTTATTTTCTGACTTAGGGATGCATGATCTGTGACCTTTATGTCTGCCACCAAGATCCCCAATTTCCACATCTGCATAGAGAAGAAATCTGTAAGGTGACGTTTTCCGCCACTCTGGCTCATAGCCACTAGGTGGTTAATTGGGAAATTATCTTAGGTGTAGAAAGTGCTTCTTGGGAACCCTCACACTGTCCACAGGACAGCCACTGTCAAATGAACACGAGGAAATATTTTGTCAAACTTCTGTGTATGCTGATGACTCTATGAAACTCTTTATTTCTCTATTACAGTGCTCAAACCTTCTAACAAAAATGTAAAACAATTCCGTTTCTTAAAATATGAAACTGTTATGGAGAGCAATTGGATTTACCTTAAAAAACTAAAAATGGAAATACCATACAACCCAGCAGTTTCACTTTTTGGCATCTATCCAAAGAATATGAAACCATCAACCCCCAAATCCATATATTCCCACGATGTTCATAGAAGTGCTATTTACAAAAAGCTAGGACACTCACGCAGCCTAAATGTTCATCTACGGATAAATGGATCAAGAAGATGTATGTGCACAACATGGAGTTTCATATAGTTATAGAAAGCATGAAATGCAGCTGTTTTCAGTGAAATGGAGGGAACTTGAGAGAATTATGTGAAGCAAAATTAGTCAGATACTGGATATTTACACAGCAGATAATTCCATCACATAAAACACTTTAAAGAACCAGTGGGCACAATAAACATCCTGAGTGCTCTGAAAGAAAGGGGAGTGGGGAGAGAAAGGGGAGATACAAGGAGTGTGGGTAGAGGAAACAGAAAAAAAAAAAAGAATACAAACAGAGATGTAGAAAAGGTACAGTGTCCCATGAATGCATAAAGCCAAAATAACAACAGCCAGGAGTGAAGACTTTGGAGAAATTTATTGCTTCTATCTCATCTAATGGGGGGAGGGGATCATTGCCAATAACTTCCAACTGATTAAGGACACGGAGTCACGGAGTTCCAATATTGTCAGATCTTCCAGTTTGTAAAACAAGCTGAATCTGTATGTTAATAAAAATAAATGAAATGAAAAACATTGGAGTGCACTCTTTCTCCTGACGTTTTAGCTGACATTAAAAAAAAACAGCTTCCTGCAGCCCTAGTGAAAGTTGGCAGCTTTGTCAAGATGGGTGAGAGTCAAGATAGAGTGTAGCCTGAAGCACAGCTGATGCTGCTACCTTATGGCAGAGATTTTGTTGATCATATTTTTAACCAGGAAAGATTTTTGTGTTTCTCCACTGCTTCTCCTTGGTGACTCTGCTCCATCGGTCCTGAGGCTGCAGATAGGGGAGAGCTTTGAAGTGCTCATCCAATGACAAGCTGACATCAAAGGAAGCCGCCACTCTGTGGCAGCAACACAGAGACTGTTTCACACGCTCTCTGCTAAGAGTCCTGGAGTTTGAAGTCTCCAGGGCTGATTTCAAAGCAAGTTCCTGAGGAAAGAAGCTGGAAACTTCTCTGAAAACAGCAGTGGAAGCTAATCTTTAATAAAACAAAACGTTACCGTTCATCTGGAAAGATTTCATGCATCACATGCAAGTTCAATAAAAGACAATTTTATTAAGTGATGCTGATTTCTTTTTTAATATTGACTTTGAAAAGAACTCACAGTAATAAAAAGGTTGAGGGCTGACTTGAAGCTTTAGATGCTAAAGATAGAACTAACAATGCATTTATAAAGGGGCTTCCCATGAGATACAGATTTGCAAAAGTAGAATGAATGAATGCCGATAAATTTTCAATACTAACTGAAGAAAAAAAAATAAAAGAGAAAATAATAACAAAACAAGTGAGTAAAGGATGGGAATGCAGCAAATTAAAATGAGGCTGCCCACCAATTTGACCGATTTTTTTTTATTTATCTAAGTTGGTTCGATTTCAAAAACCCATTTCAGCTTCTTGTACTATTATTATTATGGACGATGTGAGCACCATTGACAGTTATCTTTCACCCTTAGGATTCCATGCTTCACCTGAGGCCTAGCGGATCCCAACTGCACAGATGGGTGCCGTCCCATAGCGTGGCATTTGAAATTTTGTGTAAATTTCACCTTGGAGCCCCCAAAACACAGGTGTTGGACATATTTCAGAATAAAACCTAGGGCCTCCCTGCTGGCCTAGGTGTTCAGTCTCAGTGCTATCACCTCCACGGCCTGAGTTCGCTCCCCGGCCAGGGAGCTTCCCACATGGAGCAGCAGACCTCTCCTGTCTCGCCTGCTGCTCCCTCCCCTCGGCAGTGTCTTTCAGTAAACCTGCCTGTTCTGCTCCCCACTATGTCTCTGGTGAATCCCCTCATACCCTGCATGTCTGGCCTAAACTCCAGTTCTTCTACACAAAAATTGAAAAGGAAAAAAATGAAACCTGGATGTAAGTGATACAAAACCGGTAGGGAGCTCAATCCATGAAGTTCTGAGAAATCCAGACTCTGCCATCCCTAGGGTGGCCCTCATCCTCATGGACAAAAAAAGCAACCAGCATATCAGCCATAACATCTATGTTCCAACTAGAAGGAGAAAGGGAGAGACAAAAGGAATGTGGAAAAGACACATTTTAAAGAACACCCCTCATGGAAGTTGCTACATTTAATTTTACATTTAGCTTCAATATGGAGGATTTTCTTCACATTTAACTGCAAAAATAAAGTATCTATTCTAGTCCTTAGTCAAGATAAAATCCATGGATTCTGTTCTATGGAACATGAAGACATTAAAGGACAATTGATGTGGAAAAATGTTAGACTTGTGCACAAAAATACTGAACAATATAATGAAAACATAAAGAAAAAATTGAGTTGGTGTACAAGGTTCCAAAAAGAAGAATGGTATGGGCAGGCTTGGAACTTATGAATTGACCTTTCAGAAACTGCATTTCGTGTCACGGGAAGTTAGTTATTTTAGAGGTCAAGAAGCCCAGGAGTCCAGGTTGAAATGATGCAGAGAAAAAAAAATGAGTGTAGGAGAAAACATTTTCACAGGGGTTACTGAGGTTCTTAGATCTGTAGAATTTTGGACTCATCTCTCTAAAAACTCTGAAGAAACCTGAACTGCACTTTGAATGATTCTCTTGCAGATGTTTTTTGCTTTGTAAATCCTCTGTCATTCCCTAAAAATCATCTAATGTGGGGTCCTTACCCTGGACTGCTTTATCGACACTGCTAGTTAAATGATTTCAACCTGGTCTCTAGCTGGTAGTGAAAACTATTGTTGCCATAACAACGGATGTGCCAGCTAAACATTCAGCCGATTTCTCCAACTATCCCAGAGAAAACAGTAAACAAATGTGTCTAGACACATGTATGGACTGTCACTTTCATTAATTGATTGAGTCACCCGGAGCCCTTGGTTCTTCATGGTGCAGAGTTGACTGGAGATTTACATTTCTGAGTCACAGAACTGAGCAGATGGATGTGTGACTTTTATTTGACAATTGATCTGTGTGGTGTTCAATTCATTACAGGATTTTTAGGTGGTCATAACTTAGGTTAAAGTTTCTGAACAGCTCTTGACTGCAAAGAGCCTCTCCTCACACAACAGGAGTCTATGACCCTGGGCTTCTGATGTGCTTTCCTGATTAACAACAAACTTCAGGGAAACTTTGGGAACAATTTCTTCTGTGTTTGTTTATAAGATTTATGCTAAGCCCTTACAATCACTGTAGCACCTGTCTCTGAGGATGAAAAGGCATATCAACAAAACAAGTCTAGATGCTAGAAATGCAGTCAATTATGAGACTGCCAACCAACTTGACCAAAATTTTTGATTTGTTTTATCTGAGTTAGTTCTATTTTGAAAACCCCAATTTTAGCTTCTTGTAGATTTTTTAAAAAGGCATATATGTTGGTAAATTAGTGGGCTGCAAAACAGATTTTTAAAATAGAAAGAGTAGAATATAATAGATTATAGTATCATAGAATATAAATGTAACTAAACAGAATTGAATGGCTTAGAAAGCATCAGGAAATATGGTTTCCAGAAAGGGTAAGAATGGTTTTAAGAAACCATGTGGGCAGCGGATGCTCAAAGGAGTTGAAGACCAGGGTAGAGACTGGAGGGGACAATTATATTTCATCTTTGCTTTCCTCTTCTATGTGGTAGGTTGGAGATTTTCTTCCCTCCCTCACCTCCTCCTTCCTTCCTCCCTCCTTCTTGTCTTTCCTTTTTATTTTAACTTTCACTCATTTTTCCCTACTCATTTTGCATCATAGTCAAATAAAGATTAAAATATTGCAGTGTAGACCAAATCTCATGTTAAGTATACAGAATAAAAAATATTGATTACATTAAGAATTTTATCTTTCAACTCTAAAGAAGTTTTAAAGTAAACATAGTTTCAAAGTAAGCTTTCTTTCATTTAATTAGGAAAGATAAATGTATAAATATCAAAGTCCTTGATTTCTCAATTGTATGTTCTACAACCTTTCGGTCTAAACTTTTTAAAAAATCACTTTATAAATTGATCACCTCTCCTAAAAACAAAATAAAAATCCCCTTTCATATATCTAATAATGTGTTTGAATCAAATTTACAGCTTGCAAAGAGAACTAGATTCAGGATTGGCTTTGGAATTCAAAAACCTCATCCACACATTTGTTAACAAATACTCTTTGTACATCTGTGTCCCGGGAAGAGGGTAGAAATCAAAACAAAAGTTGGCAAAGTTTTTGCCCTTATGGAGTTACAGTCTACAAAAAAGTCATTAACAAAGAATTACAAAACAACTGTAGTGGATTGGGAGGAGGAGTGTCAAGTATCAGGGAAATATCTGTTCTGTTTGCTCATTTTTGCTCTGATTGTAAAACTGACCTATGTTCTTTCTAACAATGCTGTTTTATAACTTGCAGCTATATTGATTGACACGAGGAAAATATACTGTACAAAAACAAATAGGCAACAAAACCAACTAACAACAGCAACAGCAACAACAACAAAAATCCAATGTAAAACTGTAATCATGGGAATGCTCCCCTAGAGAAGTACCTAGGATCACGAAAGCATGTTTTTGCTGTTCTAGCCCAGTTTTTGTCAGTGGCAGCTACTACCTATTCTGAATGAAGAGTTGATATTGACCAGGCAAACAGATGGATGTCTGGACAGAGAGGGGAGCACGTCTGAGCCCCAAGGGAGGTGGGAGCAGAGTCTGGTGAATTTAAGGATGACAAACTCCCTGTGGGTGGGGCACAGCTTGAGGAAGGAGCCAGCACCGGTCAAGCTGTAGAACTTGATAAGGATTTTATAGTGTAGAAAATAATATTTTGAAGCAGGGAACTGCTGTGCTAACATGAGCTTCTTTTAAGCATTTTCGCCACTGCACTTTATTTACTAGGGCCAGCTTAGCAGTGAAATGCACATCAGTAAATTTTCACATGTGGGGCTATGTAGCTTCACCCAAATCAGAATGGAGACTCCATCACGTGGAACCACTAACCTCTCAGTGACAATGCCCCTTCCCAAATAAACAATCTGCAACCCCAGAGAGCTGCCTTTGTGTGTAGTATATAGCACCCCTCCTGACCAGGTCTGCAGCCTGAAGAATTCCAAAGTAGTATGTTGAGCAAAAGAAATCATACACAACACAGGCACGGTGTGATTCCATCAGTCTGAAGTCCAGGTCCTCTTTTTTAAAAAAAATTAATTTATTTATTTATGCATACAAGCTGGGGGTACAGGCCAGAGGTGTAGGGTGGCAAGAGGGTTCACCAGAGACAGAGTGGGGAGCAGAACAGGCAGATATACGGAAATACACTGCTGAGGGGAGCAGCAGGCGAGGCAGGAGAGGTCCGCCAGGCCATGTGGGAATCTCCCAGGCCTGGGGGAACTCACATCGCCTGCTGCTAACAGTTCCACAACCCAGCGCTTAACCACTGCGCCACGAGGGAGGCCCCAGGTCATCTTTTTGAAAAGGTTATTGGGCTTCACTATGGCTAGAATGGAGGAAGGTAGCAGGTTTGACTGTAAGCAGGAAGAAAGGTCTTCTTGAGAGGGAGGTTAGAGGGTGACGGGGTAGTGGGTAATGTGTGTGTGTGTGTGTGTGTGTGTGTGTGTGTGTGTGTGTGTGTGTGTAAGAGGGGGAGGGAGAAGGAGGTGTGTATGATCCTGCACCTCCCCAGCAGACACTGCTTGGGAATCTTCTCTCTGCCTTGCTCCAGTGCCGAGATCCAGAGGCTGGGTGAAACTTTCGGTCCTTATTTTCCTCATCTGTAAATGGGGCTGCCAATGGTGATGGTGCCTGCTCTTGCGGCTTTGTTGTGAAGCATGAACCAGGTGAGAGATGTAAAGCGCTTAGACGGGGTTTGGCAACTGGCAAGGGCTATCAGAGCACTGACTCTTGTTATGCCCAAGAGAATTGTAGGTAATGCCTTCAATGTTGAATGTTTACTGTGCTATAATACAATTCCACACTATTAGAAAAAAGGAACACAATTCAGGACATAAGCACACAAGGAATGTTTCTACAAAGATTTCATGAAATTATGTATTTACTAAGAAAAACATGTTAGATAGCTGTCTTAAATGCTGAAAGGTACTTTTACAGGTAAGGAACAGCTCAACGAATTTAACCTGTATTTTGAATCTCTGTGAAACAACTTATTTTATAATTTTGTCTTTAACTAGCAGTGGTTATTTTCATAATTGTTGGTGCTGCTTCCCAAAGCATAAGATTAAACACCTTTCAGCAGGAAAAGCCTCCAGCTGAATTTTCTTTGAAATAATACAGGATGATTTTTAAAAGACTCCAGACATACAAAATAAAATCTCTAAGGGTTTCGGAGGGGGTCTTCAGAAAAAAATGAACCAGACACAAGTACAAGGATCTTTTCCTTTCTCTCTCTCTTTTTTTTTAACACTGCAAGCAAACTATATATATATAAAAAAACTTCTGGGAGGCTGGTGGGATTTCTTTCTGATTAGATGACAGATTCCCACTTTCAGAGTTCTCCCTTTTCCTGTATCTATCTTTATTTCTTAAAAAAGGAAAAGGGTTAACTGCCTACCAGGGCATAGTATTCTGGTTTTAATGAAGAAATACGAAATCTAGGTCAGCGAGGAAAGGATTCTTTCACGCCTACGGTGGGTCACAGAAGCATTTGGCTTTACCTCTCAGCGCCCCTTAAAACCAGATCCTCAGCTTGTGGACTCGCCGAGTGGGTGGCACCGAGCCCCCAGAGTGTGGCCTCATCTCAAGCTTTGAGGGTTGTTTTCTGATGCTCCCTTCGAAAATGGTCCCGTGCTTGCCCTTACGTTTCCGCTCTCACGGGAAGCTTGAAGCGAAGCTTCCACAAACCCCACTGGGGTCAGAGGTGGGTTCTGGAGCCAGATGAGGAAATTCAAGGGGCTGGAATATCCATAAGACAAACATGCAGGGAGAGCAAAGGACTTTCCTGCTCCTTCTAGAGCCTTTACAGGTAATTTGTCTCCGTGTTTTGAGAACTTGGGAACTAAAGGGAAGAGAACATAAACTTCCACAAATGGAAGAGTGAATGCAGCTCGCCTCTGAACCCCAGGTGGTGAATTCCCCATGAACTGATTGAGTGTCCCCACAATGCAGTGGTCTTTGTTGAGTAGGGGGTGGTGTGGTATGTCAGAAAGCACTGAAGACTGGAAAGCAAGTACAAGTCCTTCATTAGGGGCAGACAGCATCTGCCCATCCGCGTGGTAGCCACAGAGGAGGGGACTTTGGAGAGACTCTGGGCCCCCTACTCACGTTTCAGCAGACCGTTGTCCTCACCCCTTCGGATGCCTGCCTACACCTCTGCAGGCCCCAGCCATACCCCTGCAGACCCCTGTTCACACCCCTGCAGATCCCTGCCCACACCCCTGCAGGCCCCAGCCATACCCCTGCAGACCCCTGTTCACACCCCTGCAGATCCCTGCCCACACCCCTGCAGGCCCCAGCCATACCCCTGCAGGCCCCTGTTCACACCCCTGCAGGCCCCTGCCCACACTCCTGCCGCTGCTCAGCATTGACTTGTGCCCTTCCCGAAGCTGCCTCAGTTCACTCCCCTCCCATGCCCTCTTCTCAGTGTCCTGGTCACTAACTCCTGTGGTCTCTTTCCCCATCTCATTTCTCTTTTTCCATGGATTTCTCCACCAACTATGATCAGTTTACTAGCTCCCTTTTGGCCATATGATGTATGTGGGTAGGGATGTTGAGGTTTGGAAGAGGGAAAGCCACAAGCAACAAGGTGGCAGCTCCTACCCTAGTTCTTGTAAGATTCTGTAAAAAAACAAACAAGCAAAAAAACTTTGCATATTATCAGTCTTTTATTGCAAATGTGCACCCAACATAATACCTTAAAAAAAAATCTGGCTTAAGTATATACTAAGTCTCAAGAAGGGAAGTGGATTGTCAGGCCCCAGAATAGGGGTGGAGGTGGCAAGAACGTTCTGTTCCACCACAAAAAAAAAAATGGCTGGAAGACTTAGTTCTGAAGTGACCTACACTGAGCCCAAGTTAACCTATGGGTTATTGTGCCAACTAACTTCTTTTTCACTTTGAATTCACTAGAATATTATAAGTATCTCAGACATGAAGTTACATGCTCTATATACTAATTGTGAGTAAATCCCATTCCTGACATAGCTAAAATTTTAATGAGAGAACATGTAAACAGGGATTTATAATGAAACGAGGTAGATGCTAGTAAAACCAGTTATAAAAGATGTCTATAAAGTAGGATTTAAAGGTCTCTTGTTTTTCATGTAAAAGGGGTTCTAAGCACTAACACTGATTTTATTATTAGCTTAAGCAATGCCACCAGGTGGAATAAATTTTCTGCCTCCCAAGTATTTTGTACTCTTAAATTGCATATTCTTAGCTTTTAGTGTTTGGTTTTAAATCCTGATTCAACCATCTAGTAGGTTTATAAACTTACTCAAGTTACTTTAAAACTCTGTACCTCAGTTTAGTTTTCTGCAAAATGTGGATTAAAAACAAAAGTAGGTTGTTCTACATGAGAAGTCTCAGACTAGTGTCTGGCCCATAACAAAAATCCAATAAAGAACAATACTTGAATCAAGTTCAAGTACACAAGATTCTGAAACTGACTTGGACAGATGGCCTGTGTATTTTTCACAAGGCATGCTGGAAGGCTGATGCTCTGGGTTCTCCACAGGCTGTGCCCTAGAAGTCAAATTAGAGGTCAGTGAAGTTCAAGAACCATTCTTGTAAGAGATACCAAAATCAAGAAAATATGACTCTGAGAGTTAAAAAAAATAAAGGGAGGGGGAGAGAAATTTCTCAGAAGGTTAACTCCACACAAACAAATGGTACCAGCCACTCGATCAGAATTTTGCTGCATCCAGGTTCATGGCCCATCCAACCAGCTAAAATACTGATGATGTTATCTTAGTATCCAATCCTGCTTTAGGTTATAAAGAAAAAGTGTCATATGATCTTTTTGTCATCTGGAGAGGAAGGGAAGAAAAAAATCTTATTTACAAACCCAGCCAATCCTGGATCCTTTTTTCGGGCTTAGGAGTTTTTTCATTAGCATATCTTTCATTTTGCATAAGACAAATGCCATTGGATGTTGTAATATTTCAACTGGGATTTTCCTTAGCTAGATCACTGACCTCATTAGGTGGGTGCTATGGGCTGACTTATGTTGCCTCAAATATTTCTGTCCATGCCCTCCCCTTGGAGATAAGGCTTTTAAGAAGGAAGTTAAGGTTAAGTGAAGTCAGAGGTGAGACACTTGTCCATAGCACTGTGCCTTTATAAGAAGAGAAGAGTGCTCACTTTCTCTTTCTCTCCACATGCCTTCAAAAGAAAGGCCATTTGAGGCCACAGGGAGAAAGTGGCCATCTAAAACCAGGGAAAGGGCCTCCCTAGTGGTGCAAGAGTTTAAGTCAGCACTATGAAGGTATCCACAGCCACTGCAGCACGAGTTCTATCTCCTGCCAGGGAGCTTCCCACATGGTATAGCAGATCTCTCCATCCTCTCCCGTTGCTCCCCTTAGCAGTGTATTTCAGTCAATCTGCCTGTTCTGCTCCCCACTCTGTCTCTGGGGAATCCTCTCACCACCACCCCAAACCTCTGGCCTATACCCCAGCTCTTGTATGCATAAATAAATAATTCTTTAAAAAACTAAAAATAAAACCGGGAAAAGATGGAAAAGAGTCCTCAACAAGAACTGACCCTGATGGTTTCTTGATTTTGCTCTTCCAGCCCTCAGGAACAGGATAGGTAAATGTCTGTTATTGAGTCCCTGTCTGTGCTGTTCTGTGATGACAAATACAATGTCCAGTTTTACATTACCTCAGGCAACAGAAGATTTGCCAGAATTTCTTCTCCATAACTACAGTCCCTTTCCTTCAGGTCTTGTCACATTTTTCTTTTTTTGCTTTAAGCTATCATAGGGAGCTGCTCAAAGTCTTAGCCCTCCATTAACACTCTCCTTGAAACCTTTATTCATTCATATATTTCACATTGAGTCTCTTTAGAATTTTACTAAAACTGTTCTCAAGGACCACTAGCTTCTACCTGCCATGATCCCAAAGCCAATGCCCCATTTTTAGGCATTTGTTACAGCAGCACCTGCTTCCAGGTACCCACATTTCTACTGATTAGCTCTGATTGCAAAACAAATCATCTCCAAACTTAATAGTCTAAAACATGAGCAATAATTTATTTTGTTCCTGGATCTGAAGTTTGGGCAGGGTTTGGATGGAGGGTTTGTCTGCTGTATGTGATATTATCTGTAGTGGCCTGTGAGGATTTAGTGACATTTAGGATCCTGTCCCGACACAGCCCACAAGCTGGTGTAAGGTATTGGCTGGGAGCTAAGCTGTGGCTGAGGCTGAGGGCTGTGGTCACTTTATCTCTAGATCTTTCCTTGGGTTCCTTGAACTTTCTTCTAACAGAGAAGAAGTAAAGATGATAGCTTCTCCAGGTCTGGCCCGAGAACCTTCCAGAATATTCTATTGTTTCGGCAGTTGAGATTTAAGTACAGTTGCACACATAACCCCAAGCAGTGTTGAGAAATCAGGAGCTATGTTTTAAAACCAACATCATCTTTAAAAATTGAAAATATTTTTAAAAAGTCGTAGATGTTCTATTTGAGAGCATCATTGTTTAAGACTAGGGATTCGTTAAAGATATTTGAAATGAAAGTCACTTTAAGTCATATTGTTCTTTTCAAAGAGCACATATGTCACAAAACTGGAGAATAAAATCAACTCGCACTTCCACTTACCCCTATGTTTCTGATTAGGTGGCAATGGCCCATGCTAGAGACATGTAGATTTAAAAGATTTTCCCCTAATTCAGGGTCAAATTCATGACCATGTTTCTTCATCTTTAAAGTGAAAATAAAGTAGATCCTACCACAGTGATTAACATTATTACACCTGGATTAGAAATAATCTATTTTCTTCCAAAGTTTCATGTTTTACTACTTAACCTCTTAAAGCTTAAGTTGAAATATTTTAAAGTATACAATTAATAATCCATAAATCATGGTGCCTTTAAAAAATTTACATACTCTCAAAATTATTATGTCCTTCAGGTACAAATCTCTAAGGACCAGCTTTTAGGAGGGTCTGACATAAGAAGATTATATTTAATCCTAAATTTGCATTTAATTTGCTGTTACATTTGAAACCACTTATTCTCAGGCAATGCCCTTTTCCTATGTAGTCTCTATTCCTCTGATGTACTGCTCCATAAAGATGCCAGTGGAATTCTTCACCTTTCTATTGGGGGTCTTGAAGCAATTTTAGAAGCGTGTTTTATTTCTGACTTTATGAATGCAGAAATGGAAACAAAGATGCCTCAGTCAACTGCTCAAGGACACATAGAGAAAAGCCCTTTCTCTTTATGAGTCCTTGCTTCCAGTTGCCAAGTAGAGCAGCTTAACTCACATTTTGCGTTTTAGACAGTATGTTATTGGTATCTGCATTGGTATAGACTGAATAATAACCCCATAATATGTGAAATGTAGTTTTTCAGAAATGTAAAGTCAGATTTTCCTCTAAGATAAGGTATGTCAGGCTATTTTAATGCTACTTTCTTGAATTTTGATGTCCAAATCAGGCAGCTATATTGATCTTATAACAGATCAATATAGCACAATCAGGTCTAATGATTTCCCTTTCATGAAATACTTTCTATAGCATTATCTGTTCCCAGGAACTCAGCGTGACTCCTATATTGACATTTATATTTATTTTCCTGTTTTATATTTAAGGGTTTTAGTTTTTCAGAGCAATTTTAAGTTTACGTTAAACTTCAAGGAGCCAAATACTCCCTGCCTGCAGATATGCACAGCTACTGACACCAGCAACATCACTCAGTGATGGGTGATTCCCTCATCTTACCAAGGATGAACGCACGTGGACACATCATAATCACCCAAAGTCCATACTTTAAATTATGCTTCCCTGTTGGGGTTATACATTCAGTGGGTTTCAGCAAGCATATAACATTTTGTATCCACTGTTAGAACACCATACCAAATAGTTCTACTGTGTTAAAAATCCCCTATCCATCCCTCCATCCCCTCCCCCCAACTCCTGGCAAGTAATCTTTTTACTCACTCTCTACAGTTTTGCCTTTCTAGAATGCCTTATAGTTTGAATCATACAGTATTGAGTCTTTTTAGATCGTATTCTTTCACTGAGTAACGTGCATTTAAGCTTCCTCTGTGTTTTTTCATGACTGGATAGCTCATTTCTTTTTAGCTCTGAATAATATCTCATTGTCTGGATATACCACAATTTATCTATCCATTCACCAACTGAATGGATGAAGGACATTTTCATTGCTTCTAGGTTTTGACAATTATGAACAAAGATGCTAAAAATATCTGTTTGTGGGTTTTGTGTGGGTATATTTCCAGGTCTTTTTAGATATAACCAAGAGTGTGTAATTAATTTTTAGATTAGGAAAATATCTAGTTTTCTGTCAGAGATTTTAACCTAAACAATACAATTCCATATTATTATTAAAAAACAGATAAAATATTTTTTCTTCTCCATTACTTATGTGATATTTTGTGTCTATAGGTCCTATATAAATTATTGGGATAATAAGTGCACAGATATCATCCACACATGTACTTTCTATCCCAACAAAAGCAATGCAAGATGCTTTGCTGCCCTGGGTGTACATACACACTGTCATTATTTTATATTCAGAAGCAAGTTGGCAAGTTACCTTTTGAGAGACTCAATTACAACATTGGGCGGATTGATAAAAGTAAAGAGCATGGAAACAATTCATTGGTCAGCAGTGCTGCACTGAAGTCTGAAAATGCTCAAAGAAAGGTTATTTTAGAATTACGTTGCAATTTTAACACATCTTTACTTTTCTCTTTTAACTGTATCTTTTAAGAATTTTTTTTCCTCAGATACCCACTTTAAGTAAATTCAAATGTCACTTTAAACAAATTTCTCTTTTCTTCATTTGCTTCCAAAAGGCATTACTACTAGTGGTCTTAGATTTGTCATTTTACAGTAAAATGACATTTTTCCTTTTACATCCCATGCTAATATTTAAGTATTATATATACTTATTTTTGATTAATAACGCATATTCAAATACTATACCAAAGCAGTGGGTCATTCAATTAAAATGTAGCAAGACCTTAGAATTATGAAAACTTGGTTGGTAGAGTTAGGGTCTGTTTTTAGCTGTTTTAGTTGTTATATTGTAGCCAGACCAGCCTGTCAGGCTACTTAATGCTCAAGACCAGGAGGAAAATTTCAGGCTATCTTGACTTAGAGGAAACAGAAGCTGGTCTGTTTGCTTAAAATCATGAAAAATAAGCAACAATGCCAACATGAATTAAGTTTATCAAATTTTGTGCTTGGTTTAATCTGCAGAACAGCCCTGAGCTGAGAACTGTTATTAACAATGCCTTTCAGCAGCAAGAAAGCTCTGAGCTCCTGTCCTGCATTTCAGGAGTTGGACAGAGGTCCCCACGGAGAAAAACATCCCATCATCCTAAAAAAGATCTTCCCTCTCAGTTTCTTGCTACAAACAAGTAGAGAATCTTAAATTGCTGCCGTAAAAGTCACCAAAAATATGGATGAATATTATTAAATTACATTTCATTTGCATGTAATCCGCTTCTTGTTACATTGCCTAACACTCAAATGTATGAAGTCTTAGGAATTCCCTGGTTATTTCCCTGATTCTGGGGTTCTGATATTAAGGATGATAATGCTCCATCCTCAGAGCCACTGAACAATGCCCCATTGCTGGATAAACTAACTTCCCACTTGGGGGGCTCTTATCAGATGGATTGCCTCATTCAGTAAAACTCTGATGTCTTATGCTCTGCCATGGTGTGGAGAGGACATGGGCTGTACATTCTGTGGCTGGCTCTGACCTATGTGAGCCAAAAAAGGAGAACAAATGTAAGTTAGGAATTCCAGTTGGGGTCTTTGTCCACTACCATCATTTGGTTCAGGGAACAAAAGTGTGAGCAGTGGGATGGGGTGAGAAGTGAGGGCTCCCATCTCACCTATGCTGTGTTTCCTGAATTCTGGCCAGAGGGCAGCCACAGCCGATGTGGTCCTGGCAGGGCCCCCCATGAACCCAGTCACCTTCCACAGGAGGCCTGGGTGGGACAAAGAACTGCCAAACCCAGAATATTTTACATTATTTTTATCTCTTTCTTATACAACACTTCTCTCATAGAATTCTTTACTAGTTGTGATGAGTTACTTATCACTATTTAAAAATGTCACCCGAATATGTGACTAAAGTGTCTGTTTGGACAACCAGAAGGTTCATGGATTTTCTCAGTTCTGCCTCACTTTCACCATAGCTACTCAGCACTTCATCCAAATTCTGTGAGCATCTAAATATACAACATCTCAATAAGGTCTTGGAATCCCACTTAAAATTCCTGGAGTGGGGACTCCCTGGTGGCCTAGGGGTTAAGTCTCAACACTACCATCAGTAAGGCCCTTAGTGAAGGTCTGAGTTCAACCCCTGGCCAGGGAGCTAACCCACATGGCACAGCAGATCTCTTGTGTCTCATCCACTGCTCCCCTTAGCAGTGTATTTCAGTAGACCCACCTCTTCTGCTCCCCATTCTGTCTCTGGTGAATTATCTCACCCCTCTGCACCTCTGGCCTATATCCCAGATCTTCTCTGCAAAAATAAATAAATAAAATCTGTTTAAAAATTTAAAATAAATAAAATTTCCATAGTGATACTTTAATTCTCAGAGTGTACAGAGGCTTTAATTCTGTGGGTAGTATATTCTAGTAAAAAAAAATAAAAAAGTTATAGTAAGGCAAAAAAATAGTAGACACTCCAATGAAAATTCTCTGGATATGACTATTAGGCAATGCTAAATGTGCAAAGTGACTAATAAGCTGTGAAACCCAAACAAGAGACCTTTTCCTTTGGGAGATAGTGGTTAAGACCAAACAAATGATAAGCCTCCATTCTGTGCTCTGCTCCCACGGAATCCACTATTTCATTTTCCACATAGAAGAGAGCTCATGTAGCATCTTCTTTCTGTGTCTGGCTCATTTCACTTAGTGTACTATCTTATAGGTTCACCCATGTTGTGGAAAATGGCAGAATTTTCTTTTTTTATCGTTATCATTAAATAACATTACATTGTATGTATATGCCCCATCTTATGTATCTAATCACCTGCCAATGGACACTGAATTTGTTTCCATTTCTTGGATATGTTGAATATGCTGTGATGCCTATAGGCCTGCAGAGATCTCTCTGAGATACCAATTTCATTTCCTATACCCAGACACGGTATTACTGGAGTATGTGGGGCAGAGGAAATGTGAGGGCGCTGGTCAAAGGGGACAAAGAGGTTGCAGTTATGTGGGATGATGAGTATAAAGTTGTGATGACTTCAGTTAATAATGCTGAGTTGCAAAGTGCAAGTTTGCCAAGAGACTAATTTCAGGTGCTCTTATCACACACACCAAAGAAGGCAACCATGTGAGGAGATACGTTAATTAACTTGACTATAGTCCCCATTTAACTCTATATATGAATAACAAATCATCATGTTGTAAACCTTAAATATATAGAATTTTATTTATTTAATAAATCAGTAAATAATGAATAAATCACCAACCAAACTCATGAGAACTGGAAAGTGTCAGGTCAGGCCTGTGTCATCTGAGAATCACATTGTTTGAACTGTTATCTTTGACACAGTTTAAATCTGTCATGCCGTGTGCATCCCTTCAAGAAGCAAACTCTCGACTCACATATTCTAGGTTCTTCTTGAAAGCAATCAAATCTCTGAAAATATACTCTCTCCTTTCAAAGTATTACGAGATGCAGGGCATTCTGTTCATACTGTGATAATTATTTTGTTCAAGGCTACCAAAATCAATTCTGCACTCACCAACTCAACAGAGTCAGATGGAAAGTGAGGTATAAAACCTCATCTCCGTTACCTCTGGGTGAAGGTAGCACCTTCTTGATAGAAATACATGTTCCTCTTCCTAAAAAATAAATACACTGTTTTAGTGACATGAGTCCATTCTGCTCAAATTCAAAAGGCATGACTTATTACAACATGTACTTTTCTTGTGTTACAGGGCATGGAGAAGGACACCCCCAAAACCCCCAAACCTGCCTGTTGTAAATAGGTTCTGCCATCTGCCGTATCAATACAAAACATATAGGACTTTAAATGGCAAACAAACTTTAATCCAATCAATATACAAGACAAGAGATGAAGAACACAGTTTCCAAATCAAATCTCCAAAGTTATCCAAACCCTTGTGGGTAAAAGCCCACCCAAATGGGACTGGCCCAAAGCAAGGCCCAAAAGCCTGCCACAAGTATAAAACAGCTTTCGGCAGGGACTCATACAAAAGGGTCAGAAACCAGACAATTCTGGGAGTTAAAGAGCAAAATCAAAACCAATATTAATGTTGCCATTAACCCCCACAAAGAGTCTCTCACCCACATCTGTTTCAATCAGTCCAGGCAAGTGCAGCTTCTTTACAAGTCTCTCTGTTCCATGTGCCTCTCTTGGCTCTCAATCCTTCTTCCTTCCTTCTCCAGTCTCTTCTGTCTTGTGTCTCTTCTTCTCCAGCTTTTTATCTCTTGCTCAGCTCCACCCCTCAGTTCCCAGTAACCCTCTCTTTGATGATGATGGCATTAAGGGATTAGTAACCCTTAGTGTCTTGGATCTCTTTGATTTGAGGTGGGGGTCCATAAACTTATCTGTGGAGTTTGTTACAGAAGCCCTTTCTCCCCCACCACAACACTTGGAGATGGCTTAAGAAAGTGGATAGCAAGGCATGTTTTTCTCGCTGTTTTTTTTTTTTTAAAGATTTATTTATTTATGCATACAAGCTGGGGTACAGGCCAGAAGGGTGGGGCAGCGAGAGGGTTTCACCAGAGACAGAGTGGGGAGCAGAACAGGCAGATCGGCGGAAACACACTGCTGAGGGGAGCAGCAGGTGAGGCAGGAGATGTTTGCCAGTCTGCTGCACCATGTGGGAAGCTCCCCTGCTGGGCGTCGAACTCATGTTCCCGCTGCGGACAACTCCACAGAACAGTGCTTAACCGCTGTGCCACCAGGGAGGCCTAGCAAGGCGTGTTTTCATGTAGGGTTGAGCTGTATGTATTTAGTTAATGAGCTACTTATACAAAAGAGTTCTAGTACATCACAAACTCAAAGAAGAGACCCCACCAGCAAGATGATATTTATATTTCTTACATATAACCTTATTGTTTGTGAAATCATGCTCCTTGTTTTTCAGATGATTTTTAAGAAGTTGTTATTCTACCCATAATAAAAACATACATAAATGGGTAATAAAACATACTAAATTGAAGATAGGGTTTGTCTGTGATACTCTTTCTTAAGCAGGAATGCCAGAACTAGTATCTTGCTACTTTTTAAATCTGATAAGCAATGCTGCTGATCTTTATCTTAAAAAAAGTCATACATAATTATTGCAATTAAAATATATGAACTTACAAAATCAGCAAGATCATCATTATAACGTCTGAAGCTTTGATTTTTTTTTTTATCAAGATGTTAGATATTTAGATACTCGGGGAATTCGATTAGGAATTTAATCCATTCTACTTACAGAGAAAGGGACGTTTTGGGCATATGCAATTTTGGGGTCATAAGGAAACTCGAAAGGAGATTTTAGAACAGTTTCATTTTCTTAGATTCTGCACCAAGTACTAAGGATCTAACCTATCCCTGATGTGAAGAAAGGTTTACTTTGGGAAAGAAAGCATGTAATTTCCAGGTCCTGTGTCTCTAGCACAGGGTACCCCAAAGGCAGTCTCACCTTCCACTTCTCACTGTTCTTTTTTTGGAGCCACTGCAGCACTTAAGTGGCGGCCAAAGAGCAAAGAACACTATTTGTAAAAGGCTTTTCCCACACCTTTCTCTCCTCTTCCTCCTCCTGCTCAGTTTGAAATAAACACAGAACAACAAACGACAGAAGTCTGGGAGAAGGATGTGCCCAGAGGACAAGGTGGGAGAGGGGGAAAGAGCAGGGTTAAAATGCAGTGTTTGAGACTCTGAAGGGGACCAAACACGAAAGGTTTGCAGAGCACTCGGCCAAGAGAGACTGAGCCAGGTCTCAGTTACAGGGTGTGTCTGCACAGGAGGCTTTGTGAGAAGCATGAAGGGAAACACCTCGAGGCGGTGTATCATTTGTCTCTTCTTCCTGGAGAGTGACTTACATTTACTTAATACAGTGCAGACCCAGGACGGAAGTCTGAGGTGTCAGTTACCCCGGGGCGCAGAGGCTCCCTGAAAACCCACACCCACCATCAGAGAGAGACTTGGGTTCCTGTGGGTGTCATCCCAGACTCCGCCTCTGAACCCCCCCCCGCCCCCCCCCCCCTCAGCAGGCATTCTGCAGGATGCTTCCACCCTCGGGCCAAAAAGATTTTACAGATCGCATTTGGCTAAATTGTAAATGGTTTCCATTTTATAAAAGCTAACTTTAATTTTATCATTGTAGGATTTATTCTCAAATGACTCTGAATTGAACCTTTCCTTAATAATGGTCTGCTGTGGATTGAACTTCTTTTAAGAGAGCAAATTTGGCTTCTGTGACTAAGCAAATCTTGCCTCTGGAGAAAGAACTTAAAAAAAAAAATCAAAACATACAACTGACATTCTTTTTTGAAAAATGCTGTTTTCATTTTTTTGTCCTTAAATCAAACATTAGCTCCTGAGAGTGCAGATAAAAATAGTTGTGGTTACCCTAAAATTATTTCTGGGAGGAGAATTTCTCAGTCTTTTTTCTTTCCACCTCAGGAAAAAAAGCTAAGAATACTTCCACATCCAGACAAATGTCCTAAAACAGGAACAAATAATAAATGCCCTGCCTGGCAGATTTCTCCGCAGGCGCCTCCACCTCCTGAGGTTCTGCTCCCCTCTCCCTACCTGTATTACTCAGCTGCTGGTGGTATTTTGTTGAGGATTTTTTCAGAACAGATTATTTAAAATTCCCAGACATAGCTATTAGACCGTTTCAGTTGGAACAGAAGTGGTTCGTGTAGTTCACACACCAGAGTGGCTCTCTATTCTTCAGCCATCTGGCTTATCAGGACAGCACCTTGATTCTCACTGTCTGCTTGCTGAAACAAGAGTTCACAGAGACCACAGTCAGGCTGACTTTTGCCTTCAGCTGCCTTCCTGATTGAGTTGAACTTTTGAGGACATTTTAAAAACTCACCATAGCATACTTCAGCATTCTAGTTTTTATTTAAAGTGGCAATGCTGATAGTTGACTGTGGGTATTATTTTTTGTATCAACTTGTATCAGTGATTGTAAAAAACATATATGGACACTCTAATGAAAGATCAACACATTTGTTAAGCTATTCCTAAACCAGCACCAAAGAGTAGATGTTATTACGGTTCCTTTAGAAGAGTAAGATCCATGGGTCTCAGCAATGAGGCCACATACATAGGGAGTAACCCAGCCATTGATCCAAGGCCTGGTGCCTTTCCATGGCAATGCTCAGCCTCTTGAGTAGCAGGTGCTGATATGGGTGACCCTACCCCACGTCCTACCCCAGCATTAAGGAACTTCAAGACCTGTGCATTCAGGCGGCTCTGGTCAAGCGGTGAAGCCTGTTCACTCTTGTGCACATTTCATAGGTGCTCATTTAAATCAGTGAGAAGATTAGAAATAAACTTTCGCTGCGATCCATCTCTCTAGGGTTGCTGAGGAATATTATTTATTTCTTTAAATGGGCTGTTAATATTTGTAATGAAAAAATTCTCTGGGAATCATAATAATTATATTTATGATTGAAAAATTTCAGAACATTCTGCAGGAGCCCCTGAAGCTGCTATGTTGTGGCAGAAACATTGTAGACCCTGCATTAACATCGTCTGGGTTGGAACCTTCTCCCTGATATTAGCTTCATACAATATTTGAGCTTCATTCTTTTTCATGTCTCCAATTAGGCTAATAATGTTTATCTGGAGACTGTAATATCTATCTATGAGACACAGTTCTGAAAGGAGACGTAATGTGTGACCAGCAGGTCTGGCATGGAATGGGTCCCATAGGCAAGACTCCCAGGAATTTGACGTTGAGATGGAGATTTGGGGGTGAGCCTCAAGCATAAGGTCTGTGCGGAGGCAGGACTGGGCCAAGAGAGCAGCTGAACTCTGGTGAATCTAGTCTCTGCTCAGAATCCCTGCAGGGCTCTAGAGCTGGACTCAAGGAGTCTCACAACTTGAGGCAAGTCGTCTGGATGTTTGCCTGGGTCTTTGAAGGTCATCAGATGTAACTGTCCTCAGGGAGGAATTGTCCTCTTGAGGCTAAGAGCCCTCCATGGGGTGAGACTCTGCAGGGAACACACCTGGAGTATAGGACCGAGTATCCAGTTGGAGGTGGTCTGTGCAGAGCTTCAGCCATGCTCTCGGGGGTGGAGAATCAGCACCATCATTAGCCATTAGCATTGTCATCATTGCATCTAATAAGCATCAGCAGGTGTGCTCCTAGCCAGAGTCATCCTCCTCTCGCTCCACACAGGAAATGGTCATCTCATGAGGATCTCTTCAAACTCTGTCATCTTTGAAACTTTAGAGGAAATCGCGATTCAGAGTGAACTGGAAAAATCATTTCAGCTCTATATTGACATGCTCCTGTGTAATACAACAAAATCCATTGATTCAAACCAGGACTTGCTTCCTGGATATCACAACCTGAACCACAGATTTGGAAACAACTTTGGAAATGACACTTCACTTTCTATGATTGGAAACAGTTATTTGTATAACAAAGCACCACAAATTTTATCAAGGCATTTTTAAACAGGGAAAGACCTCAGATACATATTTTTAAATAGTTGTATTGAAATCTGATCAATATCAGGAAGATAAAAATGGAGACACTCAAAGAAAATAGTCATGAGGTCAAGATAAAGCCTTTGCAAAGGGTGAAATTCTGCAAAGCATCTGTTATTAACAATTGTCACTTTATCATAGGTGTGACTGTACCTAGGACCATGCAGTGCATAGTCATCACTCAAACTGCTCAGCAAGGTAGGGGTGCCAAACTGAAGAAGGCTGCCTCACAGGACTTACCAGACGCTGGCCAGGAGGGCTAAGATTAGCAAAGAGAATTGACCCTGACCCCCACAGCCTCGCGAAAGAGTCTCTTTAGAAGAGTTTATCGTTTTTGACTTAGTGCAAGTCATTTAGAGCCTTCTGGAACTTCTCAGGCAGTGAAGGACAACCCTCATAAGGCTAATGATCACCTGTATATTTTGAATGTGGCCTTACACCTCTGAATTTATCTCACCTTGAAAGATATTGTTCCATCAACAACTTAAAACATTGATCCTAAGAGATGGGTGGAGTGAGGTCTGCATATGAAAGATGAGATTCCAAACTTTCTGCTTTGGGAGCTTAGTGAGGATGGAATTTCATCAAAAACACAAAATCAAGGAAGTTCCGCAGCCCATCTGAGGCTTTGGGAAAGGCCCAGATCCTGAACTGCGGCACTTGCTCGGGCTGCTGTTGGCGTGTGGCCTGTGCTTCTTGCCATCCTCGCAGAGAACAGCACGTTCTCAGGCTGACTGAGCCCACCCTCCTGTCTGCAGCAGCTGGCCCACTTCCCTTCGCCAGGTTACTGAAGGCCGTTGGGTGACCCAGTCTTTTCCAAACCACATTCTTTTCAGTCAACCTCAGGAACTCTGCTCCATGTGACTTAGAAATTTCATCTACCCATTTGAAAACACGTTGGTCTTAATGTATTGGCAGAACCAACATTTTTTCTCATTGCTTTCTTTGAGTCCTGAGTGATTTGACGTAACTTTTAGATTCTTACTACAGTCTTAAGCTGAATGACTTAAAAGCAAAATTGCACAATTTTTTCCTTTTTCTGATTAGTTTACTATTTTGAGAGTTCAAATAAAACTGAAAATTGCACTTACCATTCTGGACCATTGTTTATGGATCTCCTTAACTTTAGCAGTCTCCTTGATCTTTCTCTAATAACCTTCAGATTCTGGAAAACTAAGCTGCTGATACCTACATCTGCAAGAACATAAACCATAGAGAGAAATGACTTGGTAAATGGGTAAGAAGCCAACTAAGTCAGGGCCAGTTTGACCAGAGAATTCTTGCATTTGGAAGGGTGTGCTTCTGCAAGGTGTCCGTTGCTCTGAAGACAGGCAAGAAGAGCTTGTTCGATGCTTGGTCCTTTAGGCACAGACAAAATGAGCTCTCTGCCATTTTCTATTCCTGACAATGGAGGAATATGGGAATTGTGTGGGGCAGGGTGACAGGGACTGCATGCTTAGAGCTAGATGCTTCCAGAAAAACTCTTCTAACCTGCTAGATGCTTCCAGAAAAACTCTTCTAACCTGCTTTCCATAATGTGTTAAGAAGCAACTTAGGAAGGTGTTCATTGTTCTGCAATAACAGGATTTCATGGCCAAACGTGTTTGTAAAATTTAGCACCTTATCTGACTAAAAACTTTCATAAATGATGTTATCTATCTGCATTGTGGTGATAGATTTGTAATATATACGTATATGAATCAATATATTAGAAACCTATAATGAATGTAGTGTTACATGTCCATTTACAATAAAAATACTTTTAAACTACCAGTCATATTCTTTTCATTCTGTTTCACTGAGGTATAATTGGCACACAGATCTGCATGAGCTTAAGGTGTACAGGGGCTTATGACTACACTCCTTAAAGGTGTGTGATGACTTGACTTACACTTACTGTGAAATGATCACCACAGTAAGTTTAACTAATATCAGCACCTCATATAGATAAAAAAAAATTTAAAAAGTATTTTTTTCTTGTGATGGGAACTTGGAAGATCAACTCTCTTAGCAACTTTCAAATATACCAGTCAGTCTTGTAAATTCTAATCATCGTGTGGTATCTCTCAGGCCCAGAATTTATTTATCATATAATTGGAAGTTTGTTACCTTTTGACAACTAAGTGACATTTTAATGACAAACACTAGGTTCCCACTACATTAAAGGGAAAGATCTCCATGATTAATATTTCAAATTATTTTGTCTTTAGCCATATAATGGATCTTTAGTGATAAAAAGAAAAGCAGATAAATAAAATGATTGCAAAAGAGCCTCTTCCCCCTGCTCATGCCCTCAATCCCAGCCAAGTCCATTGAATTAGAAGTCACTTCATCAACCCCATGTCACCATATTTCCAAATCCTTTGCTGCCCCGACACTGGGAGTCCCCATACCCTAATCTAACCAAACTTAGTGTACAATTGTAGACCCTGCACCAAGTGGGTTAGCACTGTAGCTCTTCTGCTTCTTATGGAATTTAAGACTGGACAGCTTCACTTCAATGTTGAGCTTGCTATTATGGAATTAGTCTTCCATCTTTTTTCCCATGGTCCTGTTGGCATGCTGTTCAGTTTTCCAGAGACGATGAATCTGCCCCTCTCTAGACATGCGTCTTCGTTTTATTGTCTGATGATGCTGTGTATGTGCTCACCTTCTGGGTCTCCTAATTTCTCCTGCTGCCTACTCTCAGGGGTCTTATTCAGGGTCCCTGTTCTCAACACAGGCTAGTGCATCTATTCATTCGTTCATTCATTCAGCATGTCTTTGTTAAGTGCTTATTATGTGCTAGGCGCTCTTCTATTTTATTGACAGCAATTATATTTTCTTGTAACCTTGTTTTGAGCCTTACATTGATTCACAAATCAATCCTCTTTTGGTATAGATCCAACCAGTTTTGAATCTACATCAGTGAAGTGTGATTCTACCTACATTTCTTCATCTTTGCTCAAATCCCAGTATAGGGTTTAATGTGGGGCTACTTAGCCTGTGATGCCTGGGCCAGTGGTATCTGCAGACATTATGTTACTGGTCTATGACATGCTAAGCACACAGATGGACACTAAGTTTTGAGGACATTTTGTAGTAATTTAACAGAGTGATTGGCAGTAAATCTAATAAAAGACTTAGCTTGTCACATGCCTTTTTGTAATTTCATTTGTCCAGTAATTTATTTTATTGTAATTTATAAAATTGACAGTTCAGAATTTTTTAAATAAGTAGGTTATCAAACAAAATTTTAATCATTCCTTTTCTACCCAGTTTGAGAATAACTGGTAGGGAACATCCCTTTCTGAGGAATCACGTGTTCTAAATAACTTGGATCATTTGCGTTTGTCCTTTCATGTTGACTGGGGGTCTAGGCTGTGTGTATCAGAATTGCCTGTGGCCTGTGCATGTCTGCAGACATGCCAGTTAGGGTCTGTAGTCCAGGTACATCCATTCATAGGCCTTATCTGTTTCTCCCTGACTCCAGAGCCCAGTACACTGCCTGACACATAGGTCGTGTTCCTTAAATATTTTGAAAAAAACTATTGTTTAAACCAAGTTCAAAGTAAATTCAGTGTGTGTATCTGTGCACACACTCATGTGTTTGTGCATGTATGTGTGTGTGTTTGTAGGTATTGCATGTGTGCACATGTTTGTGTGTGCTTGTGTGTACATAGAAACAGTGAATATGGCATGGGCTGAGATAACATTCACTCTATAATCTAATTCTTTTCTTTGCCTATGATATAACATTCCCATCTTAAAAGGGAACAGAGCTGTAACTGAAGGTGAAGGACTCTTGCAGAGACAGGGGTGAGAATTATTTTACTTATTTGATTGTTCCATCTCAGTTTTTAATCTTCTCACTCTTGTTACTCTAGCAAAAACAACAAAAAGGTCAGTGAACATTCTCTACAAACCAGTTCAACCAACACATATCTCAGTTTTGTAGGGAACATGCTATGGTCATAAATCTTTGCAGGTGAACTACTGACTCTATACATGAACATATATTAAGCACTAACTGTATACATGTATGCATTCCAACATGTGCTCTCTGAAGTGAATGATTGGGCATCCCTTTTCTTTTGATATGTCTATTTCACCTGTTTTCTCAGCCCATGAATGTCCCCTCTTTCTTTCATTTTCCATGTTGAAACTGTAGGGTAAATATTTGCACATATTATAATGAATAAATTAGCTGCAAAAAATAGCACTTCAAAAATGTTTGTGACTTGCCCTGAGTTCATAGATTTTGACATTATCATGAAATATATCATGTCTCTTAATCTTGATGGCTATGGTCCATTTGAAGTTGGTTTTCCTGTTGTTTTAATTCTTCATAAATTAGGCCATCCTTCTCCCTCTACTCTCTGTCCTTGATATGCCATTGGGATCCAGACACTTGGTCTGAAAAGTATAAGCAATGAACTAGTGAGCAAACTTTGTGACACTTGTTGGCAGTTTTATGAGCTAGAAAAAAACATCAGCTTGCCCTTTACTGTGCATTTTGTGTCAGATCTTGGCTAGGGTTAAAAGGTTCAAGCAAATTTTATGTCTTCCCATTATTTCATTAGGGAGAAGAGATAATATTCTTTGCACTTTTCTAATGATCAACTGAATGTGACATATTTATGCAGTTTCTTGCCTCTAGACTTATTTAACATGACTTTTAATCCTAAAAATGGTTTTATTATCACTTGTCTAGGATTCCATGTCTTCAGTAGTTCTTCCCAGTTATGGAAGGGAAACATAAATGATAAATTGAACATTTTAGAAAAAGATTTGACCAATAAATATTCAACACTTGATCATGGCTGTGACTGAAAATTTTAAGTTTGTTTTGGAAAAAAAAATATGGCTGTTATTCTCTCTAACACCTTTTTTCCTTGTGTTTTAGCACTTGTGTTTAGTAAGAAATTTAAACCCAAGGAGTCTGTGTTCACTCTCTGCCTCTCTCTACTCTAGGGGCAGGGTTTGGAACATGGTGGCCCTACACGTGCTCGGGCTGCATCAATGACTTGATCTGTTCTAGACCACCTGATTGTCCCTTTCCTTCTTGGTGAGTGTGTGTTGTGTCTCATCTTTTCTGGAAGTGTGGGGATGAGCTTTCATCACCCCCTTTTAGCCTCATTCATAAGTCTGTTTGACCGTCCACAGAGCGGGTACTGGTTGGTTATTTCAAACTCACAGTTTCCTCTGTAGGAAATCTGGATTTTATGTCCGGTCACATCAGTAAATTGCTGCTTTGCTCTTGATTAACTTAATACAATTGTGTTGTTCAGGATGCACCCACCTCCAGATGAATATTTGTGACCTAGAAATAGACTTAAAAGTCACAAGGTGGCTTTTCTGGCTGCAGCAAGGATGGAATCTGTGACTACATGCTCCTCTCGAGAGGGGAGGTGTTGGTATTGGGTCTTCTTAGACCATATTCAAGAACACAGTGCCCAGCCGTCCACCCCAGGAAGAAAAAAATCGAAATCAACAAGTTGGAAACAGTTAATCAAAGAAAATATAAAAAAGCCCCTTTGCTAGGTGCCCTTTTATCTCAGCTCCTTTAGAATATGGAAGGCTACTGAAGTTACAATGGAAAAGTCAAACGTTTTATTTTTTATCTGCTTTGATTGTTATTCTTTTAAAGACTTGGCAATATGTTTTATACTAGCATCACTTTCAGATGTAGCTTTGCAAGGTTATTAATTACACCATCCTTGGATATTGGGAGGGAGTTGGAATGAAAATAGAAATGTAAGGACAATCAATAGTTGCAAATGATAAAATGTCGCTTTCAAATGAGATTTTTATTATAGACTTAGTTTTGATTATACACACTATTGAAATGTGGTTTTCTTAGAGCTCAGATTGTACTAAGAAAAAGGCACAGAGTAAGTCAGATCTAAAGGAGCCCACTTCCTCAGAAGACAAAAGGTAAATCACAAGCCCCAAACTCCCCTGGCCCATCCATCTCATTCCATGCGCCTGCAGAACGGACCATGCTCTCAATCATCCCTACAATTTCCACCTTAGGTGGCTTATTATTGAACTGATAATGAAAGGGAAAATTTCAACGGATCAGGCGAAGCACTTTCTCTTTCAGTGAAAGGAAGAAAACTCTGTCTAAAACTTTTATTTATGGAAAGCAACGCAAAATAAAGTAAAACCAAAATCAAGCAAAATACCAATCATCTTTGAAAGCTAGAACAAAACTTAGTTGTCCCGAAGACTTCATCAGCAATTGAAGAAAAGAAAGGAAAAGTTCATGGAAATGAAATACTAATAAAGTAATCTGCATAATCGTGCCACTACTAGCTGATTATAGTCAAGGGTTAGTGCTTTTATGCGGCTTTCTCAAAAACAAGGAAATCCTGTTCTGCTAAAATAAGTTCCAAGTGTTATAGTTCTAAGAAATCAAATAGCATTGACTAAATCAATTTTGTATTATTCTAGTAAATACCTAAATTAAAATAGAAATAAAAACCTTTCAAGTCTGAAGGGAATTTTTATTTTCATTTACCATTTAATTCTCAGATTCCAAAATGTGACTGTTATTTTAAAAGAATTATCTCAAAGGTTTTGATTTACAAATGTTTATTGGTAGTCATGCCAGTTAATTGTTTTTGTTTATTTATTTGAGATAACATTGGTTTACTTCACTGTGTATGAATCAGAGGAATAGAATCAAACCTCTTCAGATGTATGTGCATCACACCCCACCCACACCCAGGGCAGCCATATCCCTTTCTCATGTACCATTGGGTCCCCTCCTCACTTGTTTCCTCCTCCTCCCCCTCTAGTGGCCTCATCAAATTCATATCAAGTCATTACTGAGAACCAGCTAACTTGCTGGAATGATGGAAAGAAACTTTGCATGTTGTAAAAAACTGAATATGAATGATGGGGTGGGGAAATCCTAATCAACTCTTGCTTTGAAAATAACTGCCTTCCCATCTAAGGGAGTCAGGATGCAGTTGTCCCATTTTATGCTAAAATTAATTAAATTTTATCTTTCTTTTTTTTTAAGATTTATTTATTTATACATACAAGCTGGAGTACAGGCCAGAGGCGCGGGGCGGCAAGAGGGTTCACCAGAGACAGAGTGGGGAGCAGAACAGGCGGATCAGAAATACATTGCTGAGGGGAGCAGCGGGCAAGGCAGGAGAGGTCTGCCACACCATGTGGGGTTCGCCCTGGCCAGGCGTCGAACTTGCATCGCATGCTGCCGACAGCTCCAGAGGACAGCGCTCAACCACTGCGCCACCAGGAAGGCCCAAATTTTATCTTTCTTATCTACTTAAAAAATCACAGATTTCTGCAGCTAAGAGTCATTTTGCTGCCAGTCCTTACTGTTAACAGTGACCTTGTGATATTATCAGTTCCTGCCTAGTTGTTCAGACAGTGTTCTTACCCACTTAATTACATTGGCTTTCATTTAGGTTTTCTAAATGAGCATATTTTTCACTCATGATCTAAGTTAGACAGCAAGTCTGATATGGGAAAATGACTTGAGGCATCTATTTCGACAACATCATATTTCTGAATATGAAACGCTCTCATTGAGGTTTTATTTTTCGTTTTTTTTTAATTTTTAAATTGTTATTTATATAGTTTACATTTTATATTCCCCTTGGGTAACTCACTACCAATTCACCCATGACCTATCACCATGGTCCCTTGTGCCTTTTTCTACCCCATTTTGAGCCCTTATCCTCTCCCTCTCTCTCTGGGTGTCTCTCTCATATTTGGTTCCCCTGTATCCCTGTTATAAGTGAAACCATTCAATATTTTTCTCTTCCTTTCTGGGTTACTTCACTGAGCATGATTCCTTCTAGTTCCATCCATGTCACTGCGAATTGCATGTGTTTATCATTTTTGAATACTGAATAGTACTTCATTGTATATGTGTCCCACATCTTCTAGATCCGGTCATCTATTTTTGGGCATCTGGGTTGTTTCCATACCTTAGCTATTGTAAACAGTGCTGCAATGAACATATGGGTGCATATATCCTTTTGGATTATTGTTTTTGTGTCCTTTGGGTAGATTCCCAAGAGTGGTATTGCTGGGTCATATCGAAGGTTTTATTTTTCAATTGTGACTTACTTTACTGACCTATGTATCCCAGTGACTTTTCAGTTGTTTATGTTTATTTTAATCAACCTTTTTTTGGGAAGAGAATTTTTATTTGCTCCAGATGGTTTTCTTCCAGAGAAGTATCTAAGGATGACCATTTTTTTCTTTCTATTATTTTTGTTTTTCTTGTTGTTGAGACAAGGCATGGGTGCAGGCAAAATGAACAGTGACAAGAGGTGTTGTTAGAAGTGTTGTTGGAGAGGGTGGTAGGAAATTCTGGGGTCACCAAGGATGAACAATGAAGTACACAGATTGGGTTGTCCTATGAAGATAGGACAGTGGTCCATTTTAGCTGACTGGAAGATGAAACTGAGACTGGTTATATGGTGGGGTCTCTGAGACATGAACTAGTACATTTTTGTTTTTCCCTCTCCATTCTCACCCAAGCTTCTGTGTTCACTGCCTGAGCTGAGGAACAAGGCCAGAAGGAAATAGAGAACATAGGAGCTTCATATTGCATGGACTTTGGCTCTCAAAGCCTTGACTTACAGAATTAGATGGTGTCAGTGCCCGAGAAGGGAGAGAAGGGCTTCAGAGCCTGAAAGAGGTTGAGGGCTGGGAGATGCTGTAGGCTAGGGAAGGGAGGGCACTGGCTCTTGATGACCGTGATTGAGGGTCTCTAGGATGAATTTTTGGTCAGCAGACCAGCCAAGAGTTGTCAGTGATGCTGGAACTCTTTATCAGGGGTGGGTTGGAGTCTGAATTCTAGAGCCTGTGGAATACATTTGAGTGGGCAAATGGACTCTTGTTCATGGCACTGAATCCAATCATCTTTTCCCAACCTCCCCAAAAGTAGAACTTTATGAAGGATAACAATTGTTTATAGACAATTTTGAGTTTCTTAAAGCATACTGAAAGATATTTTTATTTTTTCTACTTTGCATGGGCTATTTTCTTTAGCTTTGGTTCTTCTTCCAAAATTCCTATCTTTTCTCAGTGGAAAACCACAGCATCGCCAGATGTAACTCCCCAGGCACTATTCATCTCATGCTTGTATGATCTTTCAGGAGAATAGCTTATAATTTATCAAAGAGAAGGCAGACCAGCCCTCCTGATGGGCTGTCATAATGCTGGAAATCTCAGGAACTCTTCCCAGTATATGAGCATAGCCATGCTTGGTTCATTGGTGTGCAAGATCTGCAAGGCTACAGTCTACAGGCATGCAATGATTCCCTGCAATAACAAATCACAATGGGGGACACTCATTTCTTCTGTCCTGCAGTTTGACTCGAGTTTGCTTAAATAAGCTCTGAAATGTATCTTGCAGCATATCAGCCTAGTCCCTGAATTCAAGTTCTTATGAAAGCTTGTTTACTGTCAGGCTTCTTTCACTATTCTCTTTCTATGTTTGAGGTGTTTCCTGCAAACCTCTCCTCTTTTCCCATTAAGTGTTTTTACCTACTTTTTTGGAATTGACCATGTCCCATATGATTATATCAAGCCTAATCTCACACTTGATATTTTACTCTTTATAAGTTAGATCTACTGGGCATTTAACAGTTACTTCATGCAGAATTTGCCTAATAGGAGACATCATTGAATTTCTAAGTTAATGCTCTCTCTTGAAGCATGGAGATAGGTAGGTAGAGGGGGTAGAAAGGTAGGTAAGTAGGTAGATACATACATATATACATACATACATACATACATACAAATTTAGATTTTGCTAGTTCCTACTTATCTTTTCCAACTTCAATGATGGCTGAGTCCTAATTCTCTTTTCTTCACTGGCAGTTCTGTTCTCCTAGGTAATTGCCTTCAGATGTATGAAAATTACCTCCTATCTCTAGTCAAGATTCCTCTTATAAGATCCTGACTCATGAACCCATGGCATACATGACATTATATTGTGCTAATACATTGCAAAAGTTTAGTATGTGCAAAATACCCTCCCACGTTAAGCAAGTAAGCAAGCAAGCAAGCAAGCAAGCAAGCAACAGAATAACAGTTTTCCCTAGTCCTCTCTCCCCCAGTGAGCAACCCCACTCTACTCTACTTGTTCAGAAACAAACTTACAAACATTCTTAATTCTACACTTCTCTTTGTTCTTCTAATTTAATGGACTACTATTTCCTGTTGATTAGACAAAACCTTCCCACTTTTCACCAGCTCTTTCATTAGCATCCCTATCCAAGATATTATTCTTTTTCAACAGAATTTACCTAATGACTTTCTAAATGCCTAACTGGCCTCAGTTGAGTCAAATATTTCATCCATTTATTTACTCAATCCATATTTATGAAGTACCTAGTGTTTGTGTGACATTATTATAAGAGGGAGATACAGAAACATGTACAAGATGAAGTCTTCGCTCCTAAGATCACTGTATTCTAATACAAAAAAGATTAGACAGTAACCAACAAATTATTACCAAGGCATTGGTAAGGGATATGAAGAAAAAGAGAATAGAAAGAATGGCAGTAAGTGATAAATGGATTTATTTTTAGATGAGTACCTAGGATGAAAGGAAGGAAGGAGGCATGTGGATATCTAGAGGAAGATGCTTATGTGCCTAGGACATAATATATTTCTAAGTCATTGTGTAGACATTGGATAAGTCATTGTAGTGATATTGTATGGACATGAGGTAAGTTATTGTATAAAGATTGAATAGACTTTAGACTTTTCCCTAAATAGCTAAAATATGGACAATTTTGAGTAGAGATGTGCTTGAGGACCAATGAGTTGATGGGTAAAGAAACACCTTATTTTGTATAATGCATGTTGTCTATGATTGAGTGTCGTGTTCTCCCATATTTGCTATGGTTCAGCCCAGCGGCCTGTTTCTTTCTGGAAAACAACATGTGCTTGGTTATCAGCCTTTGCCAAAGTTCTCCCCACCATGATTCCATTTTCCTTTATCTTTATGTCTTCCCACTATTTCTTTCCACTCAGATCCTAACTGAGCACTCACCTTCTCTAGTCCTTAATTTATTGTACTGAGGTACTATTTTACTTTACTCTCACTTATCTCTTATTTGATATTTTGTGCTGCAGCTGCTTATTCATTTGTTAATTTTACATTTCTTGTTTTCTCTCAATGAAATGTAAGCTCCTTGAGTATAGAATCTTGTTGCTTTGTCAGTACATTTTCTTTCTTCTTTTCCACCATTGGATATTTTAGTCCTTTTTTCTCAATGGTAAGAAAATTGATGACAACTAACTAGAATGACCAGAGGCCTGGGATTTCGTCCCCTGCTTCCTTCTACTATACAACCTACAAGTGTGACCCAGAGAGGGTATAAGATCTAGAATTCATTTTCCAGGAAAAGTCAGAAAGTCAACTCCTTCATACTAGACTTTTTAGCTTTCTGTTATTGAAATTTCTTTTTTAATAATTTTTGTTTTATACATATATAACAAAATTATATACATATGTTTTATATATATGTGCTATATATATATATACACACACATACATACATATATATAACAAAATTTTTTTTTTATTTTTTAAGGCAACTCTATATCTTTTCTTGGAACAGACATAGTATAAATAAGTAATAAAATATTTGAGATCTCATAAGTATAATCATGTCAGTGTAAAGTCTTTTTTTTTTTAAGTTTTGTCATTTTCTCCAAAATTAATATTATACTTAAAGGAATATTCCTTATAAAAATTTCTCCTTCAAAATTTTATCACTTTCAAGTGACTAATATAGCACAAAATACGCATTTTAAAAAAGAAATAAAAGGTTAGAATAGAGTCTTTAGTAGCTTTGCATAGATGTACTTTGCAATGAACACTAGTATGCATGTCATCATACATCTTTAAAGGAAGTGGTTTTGTTAGAATAATTTCAGAGAAAAAAAAAGTCCTTGCTTTATATAATTAGCAGTATTTTTGCTGTAGAAAATTGAAACTAGAAATATTTATCACTGTCTCTTGGTAATGTTATCAGCTTTTCTGTGTTATGAATTATATCAAACATGCAAGGTAGTATGTACTATTATAGGAAATATATGAATGATACATATTTTTAACGTAAAATAGACAATTTTCTCCCCTGACCCTAATTGCCATTTACAATACACTTTTTTTTAATACATATACATTTTAATAGTCATATAAGACTACAAACACCAGTGGTTTCCTTTAATTACTATCCTATATTTTGAATGAGCTTCAATTAAGAAAAAGTCTTTTTTGTCTGCTAAAATATTTACGCCCATTGGTTAGACTTAAATCATTAAGTTTGTATGTGTGCGTGGGGAGAGGAGGATAATAATAGTTTCAATTTTAGCCTCAGGGAAAAGAAAAAAAAAACCCACAATGAATGATCACACTTACCTTGGTTCTTAATTGGCCAGTTGAGTTTTAGAGCTGGAATTCATTTCCCTCTAGTTTTTCTTTTTTCTTTTTTTAATTTTTTTTGTCAGCGAATGCTAGGTAGCAATGCACGGTGAAATTTTTAGATTGGATGGTGAGTTTTGAGTTTGTATATATTCCTGCTCTGTTTGTGTGTGGACACGGAGCTGAGGAGATGACGTTTTCTAATCTAGTTAAAGCAGATAGAGACCGTGGGAGGAGGTGCTCTGGTCCCTGGCCGGGGCTGCGTGTGTCTCTGCACGCAAGCGTCGAGGTCAGCCACAAGGAGAACGAGACAGGAAGGCAGGCCGAAACTGTTTCGGTCTGATTTATGTAAAAGTGGAGGTCTTTTGGTGTTTCAAGGAAACTGCCTAGAAACCCAGAAGCAGCTAAATAAATCCTTAAGAACCGCAGCTGAGGTTAAAAACGGTTCCTGCCAGGTTCCAGGGTTGTTTTACTTCTCTTTCAATTTTCAAGGTTTAGAAAAGAGCAGGCTGTTGAAAACCTCCTGTCAGCTGGTCTCAGAAGACAGGGACAAACAGGCTGACACCAGACGTGGAGCAGCAAAGGACAGAAGAAAAGGCAACTGTCACATTTTATGGTTCCTGTTTTCCAAATCGTGGAGGCCAGAGAGGCTTAACCACTAAGGAAGAAGGTTCTTAGGAGAGTCCCCCTGGGCAGGAGCCCCGGGGCAGATCTCCTGTCCTGAAACCACCCTCTGCCACACCTTCAGCTGATGGGCCTCCAGAAGATTTGGGAAAAGAAACGTTTGTTTGTGTAACTTATTTATTTACGCTATTTAATGATCAATTCAATGATGCTGGATTCTAGTGTTAATAGATTTGTTTCTCTTGACAATGACTTTCAGAGTTAAGTTTATGGGCAAGATCTTTTCAATACAACTGAAAACTGAATCCATGGTTCTACCAGGTAGCTCTGTGGTGGAGCAAGTCTGATGGAGAACCCACATCCCGTCCTTGAGATTTGACCCTGAAGCAAAGTCAAAGGAACAACTAATTTATAGCAGACTAACCACAGAACTTGCTTTTCCTTCTTCTTACTTTTATCTTTTTTGACTCAGAGGAGCAAAAGTTGTGTCCTACCTACTTCAGTTATTCATTCTTTTGTTTTTACTAAATCGGAATTTCTTTTTTTTAACTAAATTGTTGTGTTTCTGAGAGAGTATCTTGGGATTTTAGGAGCTGGATTGGTGAGGACAGTTAAAGGTTATTTATAAATATTATAAGAATCTCTAGAATTTAGCTCACAAGAATCAATAAGGATACCCTAAAATAATCATAGGTATGGAGCCTGAACAGATCATTCAAAAGTAAAATAATACTAATTAGTAAATATATATGTGTGTGTGTTATATATACAATATATTATAATAAAGTATTAAAGGAATCAACTCAAGTGACTATGAAGCTAGCAGGCCCCAAAATCTGCAGGGTGGAGACCCAAGAGTGCAGGGTAGTTCTGGTCCAAAGGCAGTAGGTCAGAGCCCCATATGAGCTGAATTTTTAGTGCAGGTCCAAACACCAGCAAAAGTCATGTCCCAGGGCAGTAGGCAGAATGAATTGGCTACTTAGAGTAGGGTCAGCGTTTCCAGGCCAGCCTCTCATCAGCAGAGTTTACTCACATTAGGGAGGGCAGCATGCTGGACTCAGTCTACAGACCTCAATGTTAAAGGTGCTCCAAATTATCTTCCCAGAAATGCCTGGAATGTTTGGCACATTAGATTAATCATCACGTTTGCTCAAAACAGTAACAAACATGTCTTTTTAACCTTTACATTTTATTTATTTTTTTAAAGATTTATTTATTTATGTGTACAAGAGCTAGGGTATAAGCCAGAGGTGGGGGGGGGGAAGTAAGAAGATTCAGCAGAGACAGAGTGAGGAGCACACCAGGCAGATCAACTGAAATGCACTGCTGAGGGGAGCAGCAGGAGAGGTCTGATGCGTCACCCTTTACATTTTATAATGAAAAATGAGTGTTCAGGTGGATTACTGAGTATGAGCACAGCCTTAATAATTGAGAAAGGAAATTGGCAAACATCTTAAATGTCCCCATCCAGTTATTCAGGACTTCTATTTTGGGGAATTCTTCTAAGACAATGATCTCAAGACATGTAAAAAAAAATGAGATGTGTAAGCAATTCTTTATCATGTTGTGTGAATGGTGGTGATAAGAATAAATGAAATGATCTAAATATAAAAATGATATCAAAATATAAAAATGATAACTAGTAAAATACGTCAGAAAGAGAAAGACAAATACTAAATGGCCTGGTGGAAATGTGGAGTCTAACAAACCAACCAACCAAGCTCACAGATACAGAGAACAGATTGATGGTTGCCAGAGGCAGAAAGAGGGGAGTGGGGAAATGGTGGATAAGAAAATAATTACAGTATGACACATCTAGGCAATAATAGCAAACATTTATAAAAATGTAAAGTTTTTACTACTGTGAAATGTGCTCATATCAGGTGAAAAAGCACAGTGTTACAATTACTATATAAATATATGCAAGAAAGACTAAAAAGAAATGTTCCTAAATTTTAACAAATAGTTTCTTGGTTATAGTAAATCTATAGAGGTCATCTATTTTATCTTTCATATGCTTTTTTGAAAACAAAAAAACTTAATTTAAAACTTTAGCTCAGTTTGACCTCTTATTTCTCGTTTCACTATTTAACAATAAATAGCATAAATCATGTTTTAAGTTTAGAGAATGTTACACAGATGGGATTTTTAAATCCCTTTATGGAACTTATTTTAACTAGGCCAAAACTTTATTTCTTTAGCAAATTTTTTTTTAATCATTTTCTCTAACTACTAGAGGGGCTTTATACAAAAAGTCTAAATAGGTCTGTACATCTTTGCTTTATGTGTTGATCCAAGAACTGGACCTTTACATGTAATTGCATGTTTGAATATAAAGATTACATTAGGAGCACAGGGGAACAAAGTCAATATTTAATGTGTTTATTTGCCCACATGGAAAATATAATAAATACTATTGCAAATTAAAATATATATTGATGTTGCAACCACTAAATCCATTTTTTTTGTTTAATTTTTTTTTGCTTAGTTTTAATAGTCCCCTGCTTATTTTTAATATTACCTTGGATGTAATCTTGTTAAAACAGCAATATCTAGTAATGCAAGCCTCTACAACCTAAGCTTCATGGACTATCCTATCTCGGGAGGACATAGGGCAATTGATTTATAACGAATAAAACGGTTACTCTGACAAGTCAAAAAGTCTATTCATGGGAGAGAAAAAAATTAGAAAAGTTAATTCAGGAACCAAGGTTTTATACATACACACACACACACACAACATATATAACATATATATATGTGTGTGTGTGCATATGTATATATGTATATAGAGAGAGTTTGTTTTCCATAAAACTGCCTTTGGCAATTACAGGATCATTCTGGAGCCCCATCTGGGTATTGTTAATGACACTGCCATCATAGCTATCAATTTTCAGTATTTCCTTTGTCTCTCCACTGAAAGTAACATCCAAGAAGCTATAAAATGTGTATGCAGAGGCAAGTGAGGTTTGAAAAGATTAGCACATAAAAAAATAGCAGTAACTTCATCTAACTCATTTTGTAGCCAAGATGAACACATTAACCACAAGTTCTATTGCCTTCTTCTTGGATACTGTTATCTTAAGCAGCTCCGCCCACTTCCTTTTCTGACTTCATTGAGACACGATTCCTTTTTCTTCTTGTTTCTAGTCATGCAATTTTTATTCAAATTTCAAGCTTGGTATCTACTTTCTTGTGTAAATGTAATAAACCCCAACAGCACCCCTTATTAATTCAGTCTCAGCAGCTTCCTTATTCTGATAAGGGTTACATGACACATATTTCTACTGAGCATGTCTTAAATATTTCAGAGAGCATCTCCTGATATGAATATCCTGTAGCATTAGCGACTGAAATAGAAATGCATACTTTAAGAATCCTCATACAAAGTCCTTGTCATAGTTGTTATAAAATAAAATAGGACTTGTGTATTTACTGGGACAGAGTTTTAGTTTGGGATCATGAAAAACTTCTGAAGATGGGTGGTGATGATGTTTGCACAACAATGTGAGTGTTTTAAAAACTAAAATAGTTAAAATGGTAATTTACAATTAAAATAGGACACTATTTTACATTTAGAATAGTTAAAATGGTAAAATGGCAAATTACCACAACAAAATGTAAAAAAAAAAAAAATCAAAGTGGCGTGTAACATTTTAAAAAACTGAAAAACATAACATATCTGGGTAATTTCTATTAATTTGTGTAAATTTCATCATTGATATTTTCACAGCTGTAGACATTCCTTCATTCTATCTTGAAAGATGTACTTTATCATAAGCTCAGTCTCAAGTAGACAAGGCCTGGGAAAGGTACAGATGAAACAGTCCCCACTCTCATCTCCACACAGAAGAGATCTCAGGCCCCAAGGACTACAACTCCTAACATGCCTTGAATACGACTTCCTGAATGGGGGACTGCTGGGAACTAGAGGCAGCATCAGTCACCATATTTGGTTTATATCTGTATACGCGCATATTCTTGCTCTCATGCTTTTCCAGCTCATGACTTGTATCCTATTACTGCTAAGAGGAGACATGTGGAAGAGAAACATGTAAAGACACTTGAAAGAGATACTTTGGGAGACACATGGGTGAGAGACACATGGGAAGACTGCTCCCACTTGTTGGCAGAGACAATGGTAGCTGTCATCTTGATGTGGTATATTTTGAATTTTGAGACTCTCCTTCTCTGGAAGCTGCAAGCCTATTTCTTATAGTTCCCCATGAGAAGGTACCTCAGACTTGTGGCAAGGGTTAGGGCCTCAGAAGCTTGTTTGGCTGGGCATTTGCCCAGTAAGGGATGGTTAATTTGGGGAGTTTTATTGGTTAACTGAATAAAATCCTTTCTTATTGCTTTCTTTGTACACTGATTCAATTGAAAATCTAACACACTCAAAGTCTGCTTCATATGCCTGTGCATGTGAATGGTTGAATCCCATTTAGCTTGTCTATCCTTTAACAGTTTGGGGGCCCTGGATGCCCCTCAACCATGTGCTAACACTTTTAGGTTTAATTGCTTTTTAAATAGAGGCTGCTTAAATGCCAGAGATTTCTGTGACCTATTCTGGGATGACGAGAGCATGAGCAGAAACCAGGGAAGTTGGGGGGATTTACTCCATAATATACCATGTCTGTTGCTTTATAAAATTAATATTGCCAAACATATAACAAGTTAATTAATGCCAAACTCCCCAAACACACATCAACTTTCTTCTTGGTTTCATGTTTCTTGGGTATGTTTGAAAACCTCCTGGATCTGTGTGTTTCAGTTCAGGCAGAGATGTCCTAAATTATTTCAAGGGTCTAGATTCTAAAATATCCACTGTCATTTTTGAAACCAATAACAATGTAAAGAGAAAAATCTCCTTGAGGCAGACTTCACTCCAAAGCTATCTTCATATGAGTACCTTTAACAGCATGTTTAAAATGAGAAAGAAAAGAAGAGCAAAACAGTGACTGAGTTTTTTAAAATCAGATTTGTATTTCCAGACCTCTGTTGCTATGGCAATGAGAACAACTTCCTTGTAACTCATCAAAAATATATTTCATTCATAGAGTACTTGCATTTCAAGACTGTTAGTGGAGATTAAGTGTGTTTGAACATGTAAAACACTTAGCAAAATCCTAGCACAAAGAAAATACATCATAAATGCTCATATTACTACTATGAAAATTGCGTTAATTCACCAAGGTTCTATTGAGCACTTTCATATGCTGCATGTTTTCTTAGACAATATAGAAGTAAAAGAACAAAATACAAAATACAGATTCTGATGGAACTTGCCATCTCTGGCTGGAGATCAGATTTATAACATGAAAAGTAAGGCAACACAAAAGACTTGAAATGAGAAAACCACCATAAAGTGGCTCATACTTGAATGATATAATAGTTACCGTTTCCTGAGGACTTACTCTGTTGCTAATACTGTATTGAGCACTGCACACATTATCTCATTCATTCTTTACAGCAGTCCTTCTTACAGAGATGGAATTTGAAGACTGGAGAGTCACTGGCTATTGGTGACAGATCCCAGTATATTCTAGGCCTGTTTTTCTCACCTGTATTCTTATATATTCTCTGTAGCACAGGAGAGTGGTAGGCAAGGATTGGCATCACTATGGTTCAAAGTCTTTAATTAAGGATGCTGTGATAATGCAATTTATAATAAGAAATGGATACTTGACATCTTTGTCCACTCTCCTAAACCTTACCCCACCCACTGTTTTTGGCACGAAGCCTCTATAACTCCTCAACTTTCTTAAGTGATGGGAACAATCAAGACGTCTCTTATGTTAATGAAGTGACTTTGGGATAAAATCTAAGGATGGAAACTCGTTACCAATATAACCAACCTCAGCACTAAAGGTTTGGAATTTTCAATCTTACCCACTTATCTAAAGGGAGGTGAGTGGGACTGGAGTTTGAATCAATCTCCAATGACCAACGTTTTAATTGATCCTGCCTGTGTGGTGAAATCCCTATAAAATCCTACAAGGATGAGGTTTGAAGAGTTTCCAGGCTGATTCACATTTGAAGATGCTGATTGGACATGCACTCAGTGTCCTTTCCCCAAATCTTGTTCTATGTATCTCTTCCATCTGATTATTCCTGAGTTATATCTTTTTATGGTAAACCACTGATCCTGTAAGTAAAATGGTTCTCTGTGTTCTGTAAGTCATTCTAGAAAATTAATCAGACCCACAGAAGGGGTTGGTCAGAAGCTGGCTGATCATACATAGCTGGTTTGTCAGAAGTACAGGTGACAATCTGGATTTGCAGCTGGCATGTGAAATGTGTGAGTCTGAGTTCATCAAGTATGTGTTCTGATGCTCCAGGAAGATAGTGTCAAAATTAAGCTGAATTGTAGGACTCCCATTTGGTGTCCCATTTGGTAGTATGTTAAATAAAGGAGATAGACATCAAAATTGGGCTCAGAAAGGTAGATGTGGTAGCTTTGCAAGGATTTGTTCATTGGGATAAATCAAAGACACAAGCAGTTGGCTTGTCTGGGCACACCAGGCATGGTTTCTGTTGTGATAGCAGTCCTGCTGGGTTTGGGTTGAGATGCTATGGTGTTGAGGTCACCTAAGTTCACTGAAGTAAATCATAACTGGTCCCATGTACCTCACTAATAACAGTAAATCCGTTTTAGTGTGTAATTGATGCTGTTCTCCTGCTACTGAAATTAATTTGAACCAGATGCCCAGTCTTAGAATATTTCAAGTGTTTGCCTCATTGGGCCTTGTTTTCAATATATTCACTCACTGCTTTGAGAATTTTAGTAGAATAGGTAGATTAAAGCCTCTTTAATATTTGCATTCCTACTTGACAATATTTACTGTTTGATATCTACATAGAAAGTTGTAGAAACATTAAAATACAAGGTTCACATGAACATTTTAAGTTTTTACCTTACCTGTGTTCTACCCATCACAGTGTTTCTAACCAAAATCAGTTCTCATAACAACTGGCATGAAATTTCTGTTGCACTTTGTTTGTTTATATGAGCTATGGCAAGAATCTTGAGTATGCCCTAGATTCATATTTTCTAACTCTTCTATTTTTTTCCCCCTGAATAAGTCAATCTTTCAATTTCTGTCTTGATATGTTAAATTTGGTCTCAAATTCTAGTTTACCCATTTATTGGATGACAACTTTTCTGAGTCTTTTGACATAAATGTGTAGATAGTGATACCTATGTTAAGGTTATTTTGAGGATAAGAAGATATAATGTACAAAACTACTATCACAATATCTGACATTAAGAGTAGTCTGTCTTCAAAATAACAATTACTGCACTGATGTTGGTTATAACATCAAGTATTGATAAGGACAGACTAACCCCTCACCCTCGCTACCCTCATCACATCTTTCCCTTCATCATTCATATTGCTGCTTTCTAGGGATGAGATGTTAACACATGAGTAGCATTTGGTGAGTGGATGCTTACATTCTAAGCATTGTATGTACACTATCTCATTTAACCCACAGTGACAGCTAGAGTGGGTACTATCATCTCTACTCTTTAGCTGAGGCCCCTGAATCACAGAATGACTTACTCAGCTTCCTGCAACTGGGGCAAATCTTGAAGCAGATATGAAGGCACGTGTAGCCCTGCTCAAGGGCACCTGATCTTAATCATTACCTTAGAGCTGCCTCTGAGAGAATTATACATTTATTTTTATACAACCAATTTTGTCTTATTTGACCCCAATGTGTAAGTCTCTCGTGATATATTTAGGTTCTAATTCATCTATTCTATTCATGTATCTAATTCCTCTGCTTTCTTTAAATCATTAGCAAAATTGAATCCACATGTCATTCAACTTTTATGGTAAATGCTAATTAAAGGTCAAGAAAACTTTATTGTGATGAAAATAGCCACCTTTAATTTTTCAGATTTGATATCCCAGTGGATTATATAATAATATTTAAAAATAAAAAATTCTCTCCACAACCTGCCCAACTCCATAAGAAAAACTTTAAAAATCAGGGTGATGAAATGATTACAGAATCATATTTATTTTATTCCTTTCCATCATATTTGTTATATAAATCATTAAATCTCCCTCACAATTTGCATATGCTTCTCAGTCAGCAGCCAGGAACTTCTGCAGGGAATTCCTGGGGAGGGTGGGGGAGGAGTGGGTGTTGGAGCTGCTTTGTCTGCAGGCAGAGTTTTACTGCTTTTGAATTCACTTCCCCACATCCTAGTCCAGCAGCTGGCAGGTCACTGAGTCCTGAGAAGGAAGTGCAGCTCCCCAAATTTGATGGGGCATCCTGGAGGATAACATACACCTCTGAGCCCTGTGGGGTCAAACTACCAAAGGGGCTCTGCTTGGAAGGTCTGTCTCCCCACTACCACCTTAAGGTGTTCATTCTGACCTCAGCCCCCACCCGCTAACCCTCACACCATCCTCACTTAAAATAAAGATACCCATAAATTCTCCTTCCAATTTATTGTGCCCGTTTCAATGTTTGAGGAAGCAATTGTTTCAGCTTATACAATCTCCCACTAACTCTGTCATAGAACTGAGAGATGCCAAAGAATGTGCAGAGCAATGTAAAGGAGAATAATCAGGTAGATACTTCTCCTGCTTGGTGATTTTCAAGCCATATTGGAAGAGGATACCGTTGTGGATAATTAAGAGTCAACAATAAGTGAATAAGATATGACCGTTAGGGAAAAAATATGTTACTAAGGAGCTATCATTGATGGATATTTTTTAAAGTCACCATGTCAAACTGTCCATGAACCCTGGTTGGTGCCATTCAGACAACTTGGAACTTGAAACTATAGAGTTGGAGACACTTTGTCTCAGTTCTTTTAGGTTCTATGGTTGGGCATGAGAATTAAACTGAGAAAAGACCAGATTAACAGGAGAACATAAAAATTTCATTTAGTGCTAATATTTTTCACATATATGAGGCCTTTATATACAAGAAATGAAGACCTAACAAAGTGGATAGGCTTGAGAATTTACATATAATTTTAATGAAAAATTATAAATTATGGAGATGTGATAAGACAGAGTGACCTGGATGGGAACAGTAAATTGTCGGATGGGAGTGGAAATAGATAGAAGATCAGGGTTATCTCAGTAGATACGCTTATGCAGGTCAATTTTAATCCAGTAGAATGTTCTGTTCTTTCTAGTTCAGGGAGGACACCTTTCTCATGGGAACTTAGACAACCTGCTATTAGGAAAGAGGGGTGAGGCCAGGAGTTCTCTCTGCATCTGCAAGTGCCTTTGGTATAAAATAGTCAGTATGCTGAAGCAAAATATTTTGGGGTGTTTTGTTCTAAATCTCTTTGCCCCGAAAATGTTACACCATATAAAGTTATAGAGAATCTTGATGCAAGTCAAGGAAATGCAATTTTCAAGACAGGGCGGGAGCATAGGCAGTGTTGGAAAGCTCTTCTTGGCTAGACACCGCCACCGGCCCTCCACCCCCCACCCCCACCGCCCTGCAAGTTGGAAGTGTTGGAAATGCCTCTGACTGAGCCAGGGGAAAGTGTGGGTGTTTGTTTACATATTATAGGACACAGTAATAAATGCCCTTTCTTTGCCTTCCATAACATGGATTCTAAATTGTCTCAGATTATTTTTATTCAACAGCAACATTGCGATTTACAATAGATACATATATATGGTTTTCATTCCTGCTTCTGACAAAAAGCTCCTCAGGAATTTTCCGAGTGATAACGGTAATGGGAGCCTCTTTTGTTAAGTATTTCATCTTTTATTCTTAGTTCCTGAAATATCTCCAGAGTTACAAAGGTGAAAGCCCCTTTCAACCACACCTGAGTGATAAGGAGGTCACTTATGGTAACCACTCAGGACAGGTGTCGGTTGCTAGGGGAACTGATCATGTGATTGGAGGACAGGACCATTCAGCCCAACTCCAACCTCCAAGGAGGGGAGAAGGACTGGAGATTGAATCCACCCACCATTATCATTGATGAGTTAATCTGCCTACACAATGAGACCTCCATCAGGACACAAAAGGTCACAGGTCAGAGAGCTTCTGGGTGGAGGGAGTGCCCGAGCACAAGGTTCTGCACCCTTTCCTTACCCGCATATTGAGTTCTCTCTCCCATCTGGATGTCACTGAGTTATATTCTTGTATAATAAACTGATGTATCGTAAGTAAACTGTTTTACTGAGTTCTGTGAGTCATTCAAGCAAATTAATTGATCCTGAAGACGTTGTTCTGGGAACCAACAATCTTAAGCCACTTGGTCAGTAGCACAGGTGATAATCTGGGATTGTGATTGGCATCCGAAGTGGGGGAGCAGTATTGTGACAGTGAGTCCTTCACTAGTGGAAACTGACACTATCTCCTGTAGTGTCAAAACTAAGGTGAATTGCAAGACACCCAGCTGGTGTCACAGAATTGTTTGATGTGTGGAAAACTACCCACCTGTGTGGGGGGTGAAGTCAGTGCCATAGTGAAGCACTGAAAGGAGGGGACATGCAAAAGAACTGAATAAACTCAGTGTTAATTATTTTTCTCCTTTAAATCAAAATTGCCCTCAGCCCAGTCCTCCAAAACAAAACAAAACACCTCAAACAAGTGCAACGGTTTCAACAGGAGGCGTGTGAGAAAGGATTTAGGTGTACACACCCTATCTTCAAAAATGGAAGTTTTCCTGTTCCAGAATGACATTTAGAACCTTCCTTGATTATTTCCTTTACTCCTGGTTATTTGATCCTTTTTGGTCACTAGAGCTTGTGTATCTCACTGTGATTATCACTGGTGCATTTGCAATGAAACTTTTTTGTAATCACAACAGAATGTCTCCTGCCATTTGCTTCAACTGAATTTGATGTCATTTATTCTACAACAGCAGTAAAGATGTTCCCAAGAGTGCCCCTACTGTGGCATCATTGCTACCACCTCAATTCTATCATGTTCCCAAGTATTTTCTGAGCTTGCATTTAGGGCGGGCCATTGCTCTCGGCACCTGTGAGTGGAGAAATGAAAAGCTTGCCTTCACCTTGCAAGCAACCATGGGCAGGGAGAACGAACACAAACATTCCCTGAGTGTGTGCCAGGAATGTATCGAAGGATTTACATGTGTGTATTAAAACTCATTTATGGCTCCAAACAATCCTAGAACATGATCGGAGTATAAAGGACTGCCTGTAAGTGCACAGTCCTGCTGACGAGTGAGACTTGTCTCATGTTTCTCATTGTGCATCTTGCATTTTACCCACTGCCCGAGTCCCCATTCTATATAAATGGGATATTGTGGGATATGGAGTTCAGCTGAGATCTTGGGGAGAAGAGATGTTCAATGTGTTTCCTGTCTTCCATGGCAGTGACTATTTGGCAAGAGCAATATAAACATGCATTTAAAAATATACTCATAATTATCTTCTGCAGACTATACTGAGCACCTAGTGAGGAAATCAGGAATAGAGACAGAAAGTGCTCTAATGGTTCAGAGGAGAATGAGAGCAATGGGGAGAGGAGTGGTGTTCTGGAAAGGCACTTTGGGGGAAAGTGGGACTTGAACTGCCCTTGAACAGAAGTAGCAATTAGATGCTTTGAGGTCAGTTTACTTTTTAACTGCTACTGAGTCCTGTGGACTTTTAGAATCTTCTAACTCTCTCCCTCTGATCTTCAGGTTCTAAAAACACTTCCCTATACCTAATTAAGATTTGGGACTTACAGGACACCATTCTTATGAGAAAAATCTATTTTAAATGACTTTTTCTCTTATTGTTCATACTTCTAGAGCTACAATTAAATCATGGTTAATTAAGTATAGCTAATCATCCTAAATCAAAGGCATATGGGAAGTTTAGTTATTTAAATAGCATAAGAAGGAGATTGGGGGACGTTGTTTGGAATGCAGATGGGATATTCATTTTTTGGCAAAGGTCATTGCACCTTATACATATCAATAAATGATATTCCATCAGGAAAGAATAAAAGTATTTGGAATACCGTATCAGGACCTATTCCCAAGAACATTTGAGTTTTCAAGCCTATGAAATCATGTTGTTGTGCTGTGGGTGTTTTCTTTCCGGAGCATGACACTGAGAGACAGGGTGTAACAACGGGACAAGGAGGGGGTAGAAGCAGGGAGGACTAGGGGAGGGTTGGGCCTGGAAGCGGCTGTCTCTGGGGTGGTGTCTTGAAATATACCACATGTTTTCAGAGTGTAGTTTCAGCAGTTGGAGAATTTAAATTTTCTATGTGGCAAGAAAGAGCAGTAACTGTCCCAAGATATGAGGCTAGTGGCCTATGCCAATTACAGTTGTGTCTCTTGTGCTCGAAGCTGGATCCTGAGTCCAAAAGTCTGGGCAGAAATCAGGAGGGAGGTTGAAGAATCACTTAATAATAGCAAAGGATTTGGAGGTGGTTCTGGGCACAGAACAAATGAAAACAGGTTGAAGATGCAGCATGAAGGATTTGGATTAGAGCTGAGAATGCACTTCCGGGCAGAGCATCACTAGGAGTTGCGTGGCCTCACCCTTTTCAGTCTGTATTGGCATCCCCTGTGTTCTGAACCCCGCGGTTCTGTTTGTGTATACCACTCTTTTGAGCACTGTATCATATATTAGATTTTGTCACTTAAATATTTTAAGATTGTCTTTTTTCTACCCTCACATAGAGTTGGCTTGTGCCGCTCGAGAGTTATTTAAGTTTTTTGGACTGCTCTCAGTACCTAATCATCCATTCCACCCTTGCTAAACCTCTGGGAAGGAAGCAGAGCCTTATTTTTAGTCCCAATTTTCAGATAAAAATATGCAGGTCTAGGGCCTCCCTGGTAGCACAACCGGTAAGTGCAGCGCTATGAAGCTCTCCAGAGTCACTGGAGCACAAGTTTGATACCTGGTCAGGGAGCTTCCCACATGGCATGGCAGACCTCTCCTGCCTCCCCCGCTGCTCCCCTCAGCAGTGTACTTCGGTCCGTCTGTCTGCTCTGCTCTCCACTCTGCCTTTGGTGAATCCTCTCACCACCCCACACCTCAGGCCTCCACCCTAGCTTGTATGCATAAATAAATAAATCTTTTTAAAAATTAAAAAAATGCGCATGTCTAGTTAAGCCACACATGTCTTGGCTGTGTGAACACTGTCGTCCCTTAGCCTGTGTTCATCTCATCATGAGCTTGGAGTAAACACTTTCTGGGAAATTAATAGATCAATAAACAAGGGGTCTTCCTTAATATAGATTTTATGAATAAAGGCATTAGTGTGTGTGTGTGTGTGTGTGTGTGTGCGTGTGTGTTGGTCTTTAATATTTCATTAGTGATCTCAGAATTAAAATTATGCATTTTTTAAAATAATGCATATTTTCTCAATTTTTAGCTCTCCTTAAAGTTCAGAAGATGGTAGTTAAATATATATATATATATATATATATAATATAGAGAATAAAAATAAGAACCTCATCCAGTCTTACGAAATTAGAACTGGAAACATTTTGTCAAGTTAATATCATTGCCAATGAATTATAGCTCCCAGTGGAATTTTAAAAAACTGCTTCTCCAGTACAATTTTAAATACCTTAGTAAATTTGCTTGTACCTTTTCCCCAGAGAGAATATTATTTAATGGAATGGCACCCAGTCTCATGACATTCTTAGGCAAAGATATAAATGTCCTTTTTAAATTTAATTGTTGTACTTTCAGATGTAGACTCTAATGCAACCTTAACCAATTCTTCTCCAGGTTTACTTTCTTTCAGAGCATTCTTGCAGGCCTTTCCTCACTAATATGTATCTGTGTCACTGTCGCTTTTCATTTCTTTACCTCTCTCTCATCCAGGAAGGGCTGATGGAGTGGGGGGCAGACTTCAGGAAAGTCTTTGTCTCACTGAGGAGGCTGATGGGTGGGACCTAGAGTGATCAGGGGGTGCATGGGAAGTGAGGACCCACAACATGGTGGGGGAAGAGCCCTCCCACTGCCTGTCCAGAAGGAGGAAACGGGGGTGCAGGTGAGAAGCCGTACTCTCTGCTCTATATGAGGTGTTGAGCTAGTGTCCCTCCAAGCCCAGTTGGCCTTTCCACTGCCAGAGGATGCTTGCTGGAACTCTGACAACCCCACCCTGCTGGGCTAGCTGGCCCCTGTGGACTCCACCTGCAGGGATGTGGAGGAGACAGCCTTGAATCAGATAAAAGGAGCGCCTGTCTCTGCTTCCTGTTGGCCTGGTTTGGATCTTCACCCACGGGTGCCTCCCCAGCATTGTTTCCTCATGTGGGCAGTGGTGGCTGAAATCAGCTGAGAGCTTCCCCCACCTTTGCCCCATGAGGCTCATGCTAGCTAGAAACACTTGCACGAGCCGCAGGCACTGCTCTCCAGAATCAAGCTCTTGTCCCCCTCCCCGGACAAATCGCATTTAAGTCATAGCTGAACCACCCCTTGTTCCCTCTTCCTAGATGTGAGTTTCGCCTCCTTAGCCCCTCCTTCAAGCATCTAAGATTTCCTAGTTCTCTTCTCTGCCCCTGTCCCAGAGACGGTGGCTGCCTCTACAGTCGACCTCCATGATCCTTGGTATAATTCTCTTCCTTTTAGATACTTAACAACCTGGTACTAATCAACAATTATATTAATTTCCTTGTGTTCAAATAACCATTGTGTTTCTATCTCCTTTCTGATGGACATGTAAACAATTGTTACCTATGGCAATACTCACCTGAATATTTTCCCATGATTTATTTCGCTTTTTTTGTTTTGCATATTCTTGTGAACATGTATGTGAAATTGAAATCCATATATTTTAATGTCTGTATAATACTAATGGCTTGGATATAGCCTCATTTATTTAACCCTCTTGGGGATAAATCTGTTTAATTTAATTGTGCTCATTCTGATTACATTTACTTATTTCTGAATGGACTTTAAGAGATAGGTGTGTATTATTTATATATTCCTATATTTGTATGTTTTAACATGAATATGCTTTTAAATTTAAATCCTGTCTGCAAAGAATTGTTTTGGTGACTAAGTTGTAGCCGGTCAATAATACAGACCATAAAAAAAAAAAAAGACTGACAGATTTTTAATGTCCCAATTTTGATCACATATATTACCTGGAGTAGACTATTATTTTGTTTCATGGTTGTTTTCCTTATCAGAAGTAATTTATGAGCATTACAGAGAGTGGACAGGTTGGTAATTCCTGGTATGCAAAAAATGACAGCTTATCAATTTGATAATATAAAGTGTCCCACTTTAATTCATTATTTCACTTATGTCTAAGCCCATTATTTTCGTCATTCCATATATTTTAAAAAATCTACTCCATTTCCATTATTTCACAAATATTTTAAACATAAACTTTCCCAAATTCCAACTGTTTACTTTATTTTGAATCATAATATCAGATGAGTTGATTTACACATTGATTTCACTGTCCTGGCAAGTGATATATCAAAGAATAGATGGATAGTGATTACTAAATTACGATGGATTATGAAAAGTTGATAAAATTGACCTCTAAACTGTCAAAACTAAAATTTTAATATTGGAGCAATGTAGTATCTAAGTAGACTAGATTAAAGATAAAGCTGTTTTATTATACTCAATTACTATCTTATCTGATGAGTTCTTATAGAGAGAAAATACTGTAATTTCTTTCTCTCAGTATGTTTTTACCATCAATTCAATTCCTCACTTACATTCTAAAAATTGAACAGAAAAATAATTTTAAAAGAAAGGGACAAAAAATGGTCACTGAATAATTTTGTGAGAATTCTAAAAGGAGAAGTTGTCTTGATTGTATTGAATTATTGGCCAATTCTTAAGTCTTTTCTCTATCTACAGCCTCTGACATGTAGTCCTGTAATTCCCACACTATGTTATATTTGACAATGTAGCATATGTTATCTGGTGGTATATTCTTGGATAGGACATAGGCCAGGATTTGAAATTGAGTACTTACTAGGGCTTGCTGTCTTGAAACTTTGTCATCACTGTAAGAACACACTCTGGCCGTCTTATGGCTCTAACAAAGATGAGTGAATTGTAGTGAGAATGCAAATCACACACCCACACACTGAAGCACTCAGATCTATGAGACTAGATAGTTGCAGTTTTAAAACATTGAGTCATTTGTTACACAATCAATAGCTAACAAATACATATAGACATTACTCCTATAAAACAAAGTCACCCCAACCCCCAAGCAGATCTGTAAAACCAAATGATTAGTTTCAAACTGTTTTGGACTCATTTATATACAATATTATTGCCCCAGTAGATTATATAGATATTATGTATCACAACAGAAATCATATAGCCATATTGATATTGGGGAAAAAAAGTTTGTGTTTGGAGTGTGAAAGCAAACTTAGGAAAGATGAGTAAGCTGAAGATGTGCGCGAGCATCCAGCATAATGAAACACATTTATTGATTCAAGACTGGAAATTCAATCTAGTCCTTCCTCCAGAAATAGAGGTCAATAACAGCAGGCATTTAATCTATCTTTTTCTTTCTTCTGTCTCTTGCTCTCACTTTCTCTCCTTCAGTCATTATCTACAAGGAAATTGTGGTTGTGTTTCATGAAAAGGTATTACAAAAGCATTTTATGTGGAATACAAACATGCAATACATTTTTTTTCATTTGGAAAATGAGTTGACCTAGTCAAACACAATACATGCTCTAGTTTTCACTCGGCTAAAAAAGTATTTCCCTCAAACCTCATTTCAAAATGTTCAAAGCATAGGGAAAAGTGTGGGTGTTGTGTTGTTACCCTCTCACTTTGACTCAAATCACCTTTCCTAAATGAGAATTGATTAAACATTAGAGACATTCTTTAATAAGATTCTACATTTAGAAATTCTATCATATACATATCGCAGTCCTAATTATTTTGGAGTAGCCAAAACAGTAAATAACACTTGCTGTGTTTTCAATTTGTTTATGAATCATATGGTGTGGGTTAGGGTTATGTACATGAAAAAGTGTGAATAACAAAACCAGACTGAATATGCCATAACTTCAAATACCTTTGAGTTTCTTAGAAAAACCAAACCAAACAAGCAGTAATAGCAACAAAACCTAAAACTGACAATTATAAGATAGGGAGCTAGAAATTTTTTTAATTTCTTTTTTAAAAGAAAAACTATTTGTTGCTCTATTAAGGCACTGTGACAAATATTTTCCATTTTGCTCCAGTTGAGACTGAAAAATATAAGAAAAATATGTGCATCATATTATATATGTTTCTTAAAAAATGAAAAGACTTTAAAAATGTGAAATCCCATCACATAGTTACTACAGTGGCCAAATATTGGGACACTGATAACTAACTGATCGTTGAAGAGGATGAGAAGCCCCAGAAACTCTCACTCACTGTTACTGGAAATGTGAAATGGCACAGCCAATTCGTAAGACAGACTGGCAGTTTCTTAAAAACTAAATATACTCCTACCATGTGATCCAGTAATTATACTCTTTGGTATTTATCCAAAGGAGTTGAAAACACATGAAAATTTGCACAGGGATGTTTATAGCTCTTTTATACATAATTGCCAAAACATGGAAGCAACCAAGATGTCATTCAGTCAATGAATGGATAAATAAACTGTGGTACATCTACACAGTGGAGTAGTACTGAGGAATTAAGAGAGTTGAGCTATCAAGTGTTGAAAAGACAGGGAAGAAACTTGAATGCATACTCCTAAGAGAAAGAAGTTGACTTGAAAGGTTGCATCCTGTGTGATTCCAAATATATGAGATTCTGGAAAATGCACAGCTATAAAGTCAGTAAAAAAAAAAAAAATCAATGATTATCAGAGGTACAGATGGGGAAAGGATGAGTAGGCAGTGCACAGGGTATGTCTGGGGCAGTGAAAGTACTCTGCATGGCACTGTGATGGTGACTGTCTGCCATGCCTTTGTATAAGCCCACAGAATGAACAGCAAAAGTGAATCCTTCTGTAAATTAGGAATTTTGTGTAATTATGATTGTGCAAGTCATACAATTGTAAAAATAAACCATTCTGATGAATGATTCTGATAGCAGGAGAAATTGTGTACATTTAGTTGTGATGTGAACTGAAAAGTGCAATAAGGTCTTCAAAATGACAAAATTTTATTTTTATAGTGTCATTTTTATAGTGTATTATTTCCCACCTATTATTAGTATCTTGCATTAGTGTGGTACACTTACTATATCTGATGAGCTAATATTGATACATTATTATTACTTAAGAAAACTAAAAGGATCGCCTCCTCATGCCCTTGACCTTTTGTCCCTGGCTACTGGTCTCATGCCCTAAAATATAGGCTTAGAACTTTGTAATCACTGAATTTGTTCTCCACAGTCAATGGTTACACTGGGCTGCTCCAGAATCTGATGTTCCTATCAGCCTTCAAGCTGAATGCAGTTTGTCTCTGGCCTTGGAACATTTATAATATTATGAATCCAATTGGTAATAAGTTTGTAATAGTTTTGAAAAATAAATCTTCATGGATATGGTATAAACTTTTCTAATTAACACAGATATTCTTAATTCTTTTTCTAAATCCAGAATTCTTAACGGTAAGTATATAGTAGATACGCCAATAATATTTACTAAATTAAATGGAATTGAATATCCTTTGGTTCCTTTAGTCATTCCTCCTTTGTAAATTGGGTTTTATATTTTAAAAGGGTCACAAAATTCTTGCATTTTAATCAGGTTGTATAATTTTATTGTCTTTAAATTTGATTAATTATACACATAATGTTCTGTAGTCCATTGGAATATTAGCTAAATTTGGCAACTTGCCACAATATTTGACATTTTGAGTTATCTGACAAAAATGGAAGAAAAAAAATCCTATTTTTACAAAAGTAAAAGCAATATGTAGAGAATAAATTTCCATGTTAAAGTGTTGCTGTGGTTGAGAAAGTATTTCCATTTAACTTTTTCTATTTTGGTTTTCTGACTTTCTGAGAAAATATCCTCAGGGTTGAGAATTTTCATGCTTGTTCTCAGTGCAGTCTGGTCATTGTTGAGGTAATTAGGTGTGAATAAGTACCGTGTTTTTCACAATGATGGCATTTAAAACATCTTTGGTCTGTTTTGTTTTACTGTTGGATAATGTAAAAAAGATTTAGAAAAATCTAGTCATGGCCTAGTTTCATGCCAACTCTTTCTGAAAGAAAAAATGCACAAGGATGCGTGCTCTGACTTAAGCCGCCGAACAGAAGGGAATCCATCTCTGTGGAAGCCATCAGCTCAGATCTGGGATGCAGGCTCCTTTTCATTAGCCAAGAGAAGGTCACAAAAGTAAATGACCTTCTCTGGCTCTAAGGGTGCCGTCTACTGTGAGGGAGTGATCCAAGCAAATGATGTTTTATAAAATAAGGCATTAGTGAGGAGACCCTCTGGAGTTTCCTTGTCCAAGTCACAAGCTGGCAGCCCCCAGGCTGGGCTCAGTAGTGTTTTTTGGCCTCATATTGTTGGCTCAAAAAGTGTTTTCCACATTGTTGGCCCAAACAGAGTTTTAAATCTAGGCTGGATACCAACATTTAAAAACTCATGAGACTTCACATGACACGATGGGTTTCTGGCTTCTCAATATCTGGCCTCTACACTCTTCTGAAACAACTTGGCTGGAGTTGAAAGCATTCAACCCTTTCTGATAGGTGCTGTTTTTCACAAGCAGCCCTATCACTGAGCCTAAACCAGCTCCTGCCCTTCGTCCTACATGATACACATTTAGGGAAGGCATGAGGTCTCCACGAATGTTCCTGCGTGAAAAGCTAGACCCCGGGGAATATCAGACCCTGGAAGTCACTTGGAAATTACCATCTCAAGTGAAGTCAAGTGAGACGAGGCAAACACTCTCAGTGACATGAGATTCAAGGGAAGTTCTTTTTGCTATGTTATATCTACCACCAGATTGCCTTGATTTCATATTCCTTGTAATTGAAAATATTTTAAACAAAGACAGTATGTCATTCCTGGGCTTGTAAAGATGAATTAAATGTGATTTATGTCTTTTCTTTTATTAGATTCACAGACAAAGAAGAAAATACATGGTTTTAGAAATACAATTTAGCATTCTTCCCCCCAGTTTTATTATTTGATTTATCCCCTCTAAATACCCACTTCAATTTACTTTTATTTCTAAGATGATATTCTATATGACTATTTATATAATGTTATATATAGTGTTCTTTTTAAGTTATTTTCGACCATGAACTTTTAAAGAGCATTTATAGGCAAAAAAAAAAAAAAATGTTCTTAAACATCATTAAACCTATTGATGGTTTGCTGAACTCAATAGCAGACATTTATTCAAAAGATTGAATTTGGAACACAAGGTTAAATTAGTGTTTCCCTAAAAATTGTTTTGAGTTAAACACTAACTCCATATATATAGTTTATTTTATTGAAGTACCATTGGTTTACAGCCCTGTTAGTCTTTCAATGGTATAGGATATTCCCCTTCAGTCATAATCACTGTAACACTCCCATCACCAATGAGCCTATAGTCCTCCGCTATAGCCCATTATGCTCTCCCCAACTACATTTCCTCCCCTCTCCTTCTTTGTCACCTTCCCCCACCTCTGGATGCCATCATCTGTGGTCAGAGTTCAAGCATTGGTTTTAATGTCTGTCTTTGTCTGAATCTTTGTTTGATTTCTTTATATTTCTACATATAAGATTTCTTTATATTTCTACATATAAGTGACACCATCTGGTATTTGTCCTTGCAGTTTATGTTGCTTAGTATAATCCCTTCCAGCTTCATCCATCTTGGGGCAAATGGCGTGAGTTTATGTTTTGATTGCTAAGTAGTATTCCATTCTGTATATACACCACATCTTCTTGATCCACTCATCTGTTTGGGGGCATTTAGGTTGGTTTCAAATCTTGGCTATTGTGAATCATGCTGCAATAAACATAGGAGTACAGGTGACCTTCCAGAATGGGGTTCGTTGGGTAGGTACTTAGCTGTAGAATTGCTGGATCATATGGCAGATCCATTTTTAGTCTTTTGAGAAGCCTCCACACAGCTTCCCATGGGAACTGGATCAGTCTACATTGCCACCAGCAGCGTAAGAGGATTCCTTGTTCTCTACATCCTTGCTAGCACTTGTTTCTGTTCTTTTTGAAATGGGCCATCCTCACAGGTGTGAGGTGGTATCTCATTGTGCTTTTGATTTTCATTTCCTTCATGACAAGTGATGATGAACATTTTTTCATCTGTCTGTTGGCCCTCTCTATGTCTTCTTTAGAGATGTGCCAATTTAGTTCTTCTTTGCATTTAACCACATTTTTCTTTAGCAGATTCATTGAGGTATACTTGAAATTTTAAAGAAAGCAAACCCACATTCAGTTATGCAAAATATGATGAGTTTGGTTTCATGCATGCAGCCATGAAATCACCATCACATACTTTGTGGTTGTAAGGGCAAGACTAGAGGTTGTGGGGGCAGGGGGATTGCGTGATGGATATAAGTTTAAGTCATGCAATGTGAGTAAGAGATCTGAGGTACAACATGGTACCTCTAGTTCATGTTATTTTCTTGTGCATTAAAAAATTTGTTTAAAGGATAGATCTCATCTTACATTTCCATCATCTCTAAGGCAATAATGGTCCTGTTTGTCTTACCAGAATAAGTTAAACATCATATATGTGCAATGATTCACACAGAGTACAGATTGTAGAAGTAACAGTCCTTCCTGCCCTCCTGATTATTATGTTAAGACCATCATTGGAAGGGGATAAGGGAATTGGGTGGGATGAGACACTAACAAATCCATTTAGATCTCCTTAAGTTCTTTTGGAATATAAATACAATGTAAGTAAATATATATATATATATATATATATATATATATATATATATATATATATATATATACAAACAAACATTTTTTAAAAATACATTCATCAATATAGTTTCACGGAGAATGGTTTCTGGGAATACCGTGGCCAAGAGTAGAGAACCAAATGGATCAAAGGCAAGTGTCAGATGGCAGGTTTGGCCACTGTCCCTTATGGGCAGGGTTGTGATCCCTTCCCAGTGTCTGTTTCTCCAAATGTGTTCAGTAAAAGGTTGTTGAGTAACTGAGGAATGGAAGATAAAGAAGGGCACCAGGGTGGAGGGGTGTAAAAAAAAAAAATTCTTTATAATTTTCTTTTTTTTTTTTTAATTTGAATTATTTGGATTTTATCTTATACAAAGATTGGCTAAAAGTCCATGATGGAAAGCTCTGAACTCCTCAAATGGGTTGTAGAACTCTTTCAAAGACCCTCCAAAGTAACCCTATGTTTTATGTCCCTCCATGCTCTGATTTACACAAGTATATAGTGATGGACGGGGAGGTTGATGGCTATGAAGGATTTACTCTCACATGTTCTCTTTTTCTAATTAGGAGTAGCAAGAGCTCATCCCAATTCAAAGTCCCTCCCCACCTCCATTCTTTTGAACAGTGTGTAGCACACATGAGTAACTCAGTTTCTGAGTCTTCACGACTTCCTCTCTATGAGTTTCAAATTTTATTTTGAGGAAATCTACTTTTCATATATTTTACAAAGTTGGTTTTTTCAAAGCTTGTTGTATGAAATAGGACTTTATAAGATTGTCTCCTTTTGAGCCTTGTTCATAAAGCTAATGCTTCTAAGTCTACATTATAACTCTTTCCTAAAGCTGATTTCAGAGAATTTTGCTTTGGGATCTCTAGAAGATGGAATCCCCAGGCATGAAATCTGTGATTAGGGTCCTGGATGCGATCCCACAATGCAGCATTGTGGGAAGAAAGGCATGGGTTTTAGGGGCAGTCTGACCAGGATTCATTTTCTTAGTCTATAGTTTTCCCTGGTCTTGATGATTTTAACTTGTGTGAAACATTTAATTTTTCTTGTAGAACTTGAGTCCTTCAAACTGAACCCCACTTTTATTTATCCTCAAATCTTTAGACATCAAGTAGTGAAGACTTGATGATGAGTAACACTCTTTGTCGTAGATCATACGAAGCAACACCTGGTGCTCCCAGCAGCTCAGTGATGCTGTGTGGTGGGCTGGGGCTTTAATGTGTGATCTTACTCCACCTTCTGAACATTCAGAAGCAACTGTTTGCCCTTCATTCAAAATGATATTCAATTTTAGCCAGAATAAATAACCTCTCCATGTTAAAAGGTAATATTCAAGTCAGTCCATATCTTGGAATAGCACTGTGCTTTATAAGTGTCTTGTCATGCCCACTTCAATGAACTCGATGCTTGTGCTCTGGATCCCCATCCCCCAAATCACTGCTGAAATCTAACCTCTGGTGTGAGGTGTCAGGCAGTGGGGCCTGGGGAGGTGCAGATCATGAGGTTGGAGCATCATGATGGGATTAGTGTCCTTATGCAAAAGACCCAGCAGCTCACTTACTTTCCCCATCATATGAGGACACGGCAAGAAGACAGCATCTATGAGCCAGAGAGACAAACTTTCATTTTGAAAAATGCACTTGCATTCGCCTCTGGGTATTTGGGAGGTGGAGTAAGATCATGCATTGAAGCCCCAGCCCACTGTACTCCAGACACCTAAACTGCCAGCACCTTGACCTTAATTTCCAACTTCCAGAACTGTAAGAAAGAAAAAAAAAATATGATGTTTAAGTCCCCAGTCGCTGGTATTTTATAGCAATCCAAAATGTACTAATAACCCACTATATAAAAAGCCTTATGGGTTTCAATATTAGAAGGCGATAATGTCTGAACAGACTCCCAAGTTCTTGGAGGAGAATTAAAATGCTCACCAGTTTGGCCTAAACTGCAGAGCCTACAATTTGAGAATTGAAGCTCCTGGCCCAAGAGGGTGAATTGAGTGACAAACGAGAAGATAAATGCTGGCAGCACATGGTACTATTAATTCACACCTCCCCTCACAGAAGGTGGCATAAGACTCCAAACTTCCTCCACAGGGAAGTTGTACAAGTTTTCCTTCAGTTTATTGTAATTTCTTTTATCTTATCAAGTAGCAAGAATCACATTTATAGGTATGCAGTATATTTGCAATCAATGACTTGTGCTGTTTTTAAATGTCTCAGCATTGCTATGGCCTTTAATCACCTGCAACAAACCTTTATTACTTTGTTGATTCCAAAGTTATGTGCCTCACTCCTAGCTTACTGGCTGGAACTTTAAAAGTTTTCACTCAAGAATTCTACTTTTTCCCTTCAATTGGAAACATATATTTTACTTCTCAGAAATGGTCTCAAAAACCTCTCATGATCTTATTTTAAATTCCTTACTAATATGCCTCTTGTTGTCTCTTCCCTCCCACCCAGAAATTGCCTACACAGTTCTTCCTCTGCTATTACTAGCATAAAAGGGCACATTTGGTGTCGTAAATTTGGTTTACACTTGTGGCAGATTTCAATCTTATTTTTTTATGTGGATGAATGTAAAAAGCTACTTAGCAATGGTGACAGAGAATGCACTGTTGAAAGATAATATGTTGCATCTTGTAAAATTAACATTGCAATTCAAATAGTTATCTGGTTATGAAACAGAATCACAAAGGTGAAACTTCAAATACAAGTACGTGAACACAGCCTTATTAGTGTAATTATATTGCAGAACACACTTATTTCAAGTGCATGCAATCATATAATTATGACTTGAACTGATGCAATTATAAGTAGGATATAGGTAGGATGATGTGTAGTGATCATATATGATAAGCACATTAACATTTGCATTAGACTCAAAAAAAGTTCTGAAACTGGATGGATGGCCTGTTTGCCTTCCCTTTATCACAGTCATTTGCCCATGTTCATCATGAAATACTTATTGATCAGTGGAGCAGCTTCCTTTTTTTGAACAGGAGGTCTTGACGAAGGCATTGCCACTGAAATCTAGGGTTCCCCTCACCTGTTTGAATTGCCTGTATAGTGAGGTAGGGGTACATATGATAAGGAAGGATTCCTAAGAATTCCACCTGCCAATTTTTACCCTAAATGTCTCTACTGAGTTTTCCTGAAAGTCATGTAACTCAGTGACAGGAGGTAATCTTTGATCTCCTGCTTTTATTTTGGGTACATTATCTTCAGGTGTAGACTCACCTTATCTTTACAAACATGTCAGTGCTCACTTTGCTCTTTCACCTTCCTATTCATCTTGTTCATGATGGAACCACCTGCTCCACCTTCTAGAATATTGACATGCAAGGAATCACATCTCAGGTAAACAGAAAAGGAAGACACAGGAACTGCACAAAGAAAAGTCAAGAGCCATTCCGTGCCATTCTAATGGACTGTGAGCCTGAAAATTGAGGGACAGTGCTGGGAAAAAAAATAACAAAACATATGGTCCTGCTGAAAACACAGGGCGTCCCAGATGTTCAAATGGTCACGCTATGTTGCAAGAACAAAATGGTGTGATTCAGATCAAACTGACCAATATTGACTATTTTCCCCAAATTGTTGAAATATTTACTTGTGGGGAAATTTGTTCATTCAAGGAACCTTATGATTTGGGTCTAAACACACACACACACACACACACACACACACACACACACGTACATATATTATTTCATTCAATATAACAAGTAGAATTCTTTTAGTCCTTTGAAACAGGCAAATGGAGAATTGTATCATCTGCCTAACATAGCTCAACTCCCAACTGATAGCAGGAGACCCAGGAGTCAAAGTCAGGCCTAATCTGCAACTTTGACCATCACATTTCACTGGGAGTATTAGAAGGGAGGGTTTGATAATAACAGCTGCTTACTAGAGAGAAAAGGTTCCTGAAAATGGGCTTGCCATGTAGTATAAGTATACAACCTAATACAATCTGAGCAGTTACTTGTTTAATTGAATTGACATTTTGAAGTGCATAGTCTTATTATTTCCTACTTTATAGAAAAGGACAAGAAGAGAAGTAAATTGATCAAAGCCATGTGGGAAATCTCCCCATGTTATCCAATGTGGAGTCACTGGGCATGTGTGGATATTAATGTGCATTTAAAATTGATTACTATTAAATGTGAGTAAAACCTCATTTCCTCAGTTGCAATGGATATTTTTCAAGTGCCCAGTAGCCATGAAGTTAGGGTCAATAATTGATTGTTTCTATCATCCAAGGGAATTCTTCTAGGCAGTATTGTTTGGTAATTGCTAAACCCAGTTCCTCTTCTTTCTAGGCACACTTACAGTCCTAGAAACTCAAGAAGCTGGCTATGCTTCAGGACTGAGATAGGACATAGAAGTATTGATACTACATCCAGGCCTGAGTCATATAAATGTCCAAGAGAGATTCTAGCTTTCCTGCTCTAGTGAGAGGTAGCTGGGCTTGGTGAATTGATACCACAAGCTGAAGATGGTGAAGACAAATTATGGGAGGGGTTTGGCTCTTTTGGAGGGAAGCAGACTGCTAACTGGAACTCTTGTTTTGGACATAGTTTGAATAAGAAATAGACCAGCTGTGTGGATCTGCTGGGACTGAGAAGTTTATCTGCCATTAAAAGCCTTTAGTCAACAGGGCCTCCCCGGTGGTGCAGCGGTTAAGTGCTGCGCTGTGGAGCTGTCAGCTGTGGAGCTGCCAGCAGCGGTGACTCAAGTTCGACGCCCAGCTGGGGAGAATCCCACATGGCGCGGCAGACCTCTCCTGCCTCGCACGCTGCTCCCCTCAGCAGTGTACTTCTGATCTGCCTGTTCTGCTCCCCGCTCTGTCTCTGGTGGACCCTCTTGCCGCCCCACGCCTCTGGCCTGTATCCCAACTTGTATGTATAAATAAAATAAATAAATAAATCTTTAAAAAAAAAGCCTTCAGTCAACAGACTTTGGAATGATGATTTGAACTTAAGAAACCTCAATGAAGAATTTTGCCCTTAATCCTATCACTAAAATTAAAAAGTAGCCCAGGCAGTACAGAAAGGAGCTTGATAAACAGCATATAGTGCAGTTAGTAAATCACTACAAGATTGAAGAATATTCTTTTCCTCCTTCCAGTTTAGAGAACTTCTCAATAATAATAATAATAATGACAACAACAATTAGTCACATTGTATTCTGTGTTTTGTGCATTATTGTATTTAATCCCCATGGTAGCCTTATATACTAAGCAGTACTTAATTCCTCTTACAGAAAATGAATATTCATCAAGATTAAGCAATTTATCCATAATAAAAAGCTAATAGGAGAAGAGTTATCAAACCCCGATGTGCTGATTGCAGATAATAAGCAAACACACAGAGAACTTGAGGGGCTCTTCTGACGAAGGCTATTACCAACATAGACTCATGAAGGAGTTAATGCAAAATTGGTGAGAACAGAGATAAAAGGAAGCAGGACTCATATACATCAGACTCAAGAAATAGTCTCTTATTCTTTTAAGTTCTGTTGCAATTTTTTTTGTGAGCAAATATATTATATGTTGTATATAAGATTTTATTTAATTTTCTCTATTTTCTGTTTGTCTTTCTCAATTTTCTTTGTTTTCTTTTCAGTAGACTTATTATTTTTCTCCTTCTAATTAGATTTTAATTTAATTTTTTTTATTTCTTAAAGTAGAAAACTAAAACATGGATTTAAACTGGTTAAATTTTTAAATACAGACCCTTAAAGCACATTTTCCCTTCTAAGCACTGCTTTAGCTGCACCTCAAAAATTTTATATTTATTTTTTTCTTTCATTTAATCCCATGTGAAATATTTTCTAGTATTTCTTCTTTGTCAGTTATTTAGAATTTTTGTTTAATTTTCAAATGTTTCTTCTAGAATATTTACTCTCTTTTATAGTGTGATTGTTATATTTAAAAACTTTATATATTTAATGTATACAATTCGATGAACACCATGGATATTTGCTTACAAAATTTAGTCTTATTGCTTTATAATCATATTCTGTTGTGAGAATATACTATGTAAGATTTCAGTGTTTTGAAATTCATTCATGCTTTTTTTATTGGGCAACATATTTTCAGTCTTTTTGGTGGTTCCATTTTCATGTAGAAGTTGTTTACTCTAATTGTTGGATCAGGTTAAAGTGGTTCAGGGTGTTCTTCAAATTTATCTATGTCTCATTAAAATGCTGTCTGGTTGTCCTGCCAGTGAGATAAAGTAGCTATCAGTATTGCTCAATGAAAATCAGTTTATGAGGACAGAACCTTGTCCATATAAAGTGGCATGTGTACCTGTGCACAGCGTTCCACTTCTTGAGTAAATCTTTATAAACCGTGTCCATAGTGTTATTTATATTATTTTAACTAATATATTTTCTAAAGATCATGGTTAAGAAAAAAGCTTATTTCTGTATTGAAAGTCATACAGCCCCAGACTAAACTTACAAAAATATCTAGAGGACTGTATTGTTAGAACCGGCTTTGCAGTTGCTGTCTTTTTTTAAAAAGATTTATTTATTTATGCTTACAAGAGCTGGGGTGGAGGCCAGAGGTATGTGTGGGTGGTGGTGGTGAGAGGATTCACCAGAGACAGGTGGATTGACTGAAATACATTGCTGAGGGGGCAGTGTGCAAGACAGAAGAGGTTCTTAATGGAAATAGGAACTAAATAATTGGAGAAGGGACATTCTTGCTTTAAATATTTAAAAAAAACAAAGCTCTGATTATTGCTCTGGGTGACAGCTTTAGGTCGTGTGATCAGGATCCAGTTAATTAATCAAAATGAACCTCATCTGCATGGCATTCACACATCAAGGAGGAGCACGGTGTCTATGAAGGTCACACTGGGACCAAGAAAGGGACCAGATCCAATATCCGCTCGTGTGGTCCAATGGCCCATCGGTCTGCTGCTGCTGCTTTAATAATGTATAGGTATGTTAGACATGAAAGTAAACTCAGGTATATTGTTTATTTATTTATTTATTTATTTATTAATAATCTTTTTTTAAAAAGATTTATTTATACAAGCTGGGGCACAGGCCAGAGGCGTGGGGCAGTGAGAGGGTTCACCAGAGACAGAGTGGGGAGCAGAACAGGCAGATCAGAAATACACTGCTGAGGGGAGCAGCGGGCGAGACAGGAGGGGTCTGCCGCACTGTGTGGGATTCTCCCGGGCTGTCAGCTCCACAGTGCAGCGCTCAACTGCTGCGCCACCAGGGAGGCCCTCAGGTATATTGTTTAATCTTTGTTTATGGTTGAGCAAACGTAGAAAAAGCTAGTTCACTTTATTCTACAGACATTCTAAATCATGAATGAAAGCTAATTTGCACACATTCACACACATTTACACACTCAATATTTACCCATGTGCACATTCACACACACACACACATCTCTTTGTTAGTCCTCTAACACAAGGAAAATTAGAAATGAAAATCTTCAACTCTGACAGCACATGATGAGATATAAATTAAACCAATTAAAGGAATAAACAAGATATCTATCAATTAATGATTGGGCAGCAATTCCTCCATCTAGTCACAGCTTTTTGCCACACTTATAATTCTTTTCAATAACGATTCCTCACACTTGCTCAGTGAATGGAGGTGATAGATAAAAACACTAGCAAACCGGAAAAGAGATTTGCTTGGTGCTTGGCAACCTACAGCTTTCAAAGGCAATAACCAGAGCAGAGTCTGTCCCAGATCTTCAAGAAAAGGCTTTGAATAATGTATGTGACACTGCTTGGAAAGCTAAAAATAAGTGTGATGCAGGCAGTAGAAAATGGTACTTAAATACCTTATCTAGTGGGACTGATTAAAAGGTAGAAAGAATCCCTTACTTCACAAGAGTGACAATCATGTAAAATGTAGTAAAAATGGTGAATAATGTGAATGCTTATCTAAGGGAATTATTTAAGTCATAATAAAAGGCAGGAGTCCCAGCAGATTCAACCCAATGTTAGAGATTCTTAGAATTTAAAACTTCTGTGCTCTGGAACTTACTCCCAGGCATTCAGAAAACACTCAATATAAAAATTAAACGAAGAAACAAACCAAAACAAAAACACTAGCGCATCAATGAACCAATTGAAAACAAGACATGTCAGAGGAGCGACTAATGGAGGAGAATAGGACCCTCTGGGATAGCAGCCAACCCAGAAGTCCTACCCTATTCAGAGGGGAAGGAAGCTGGGGCTGGATCTTGCTGTCTTGGAGGGCTGCATTTTTTCATGTCCCAGAATAGCAGATTTTAAAGGGAAATGAGTCACAACAAATAGGGAGTGCAATGTCAGAGAGCTGTCCTGAAGATTTGTTTACTACTGAGGACTGGGGAGTCTGGATGGGAAGCGGACTGTTCAGCAGCACTTCTACAATGATGGAAGCATCCTCTGTGCTCCCCAATATGGCAGCCAAGAGCCACGCATGGCTGTGGCACCTTTGAAGTGTGGACTATATTGAGGAACTGAATGTTCAATGTCATTTGATGTTCAATTTTTAATATTTAAATACTCATGTGGAGTGAAGATACAGATTAGTATATATATTTTAAATTTAAACAAGTGTCACAATTATTTACTGAATATTTATCATGAGCCTATACCATATCAAATATTCTACAACGCCATTTAATTTCCAATATTCTTAATGCTATGGAGTACATAACTTGTTTCAAAGAATCCACTTCCTGCCCAGGGAAAAAAAAGTTATTCTTATGTTTTTTCAGGTTTCTCCCATATATTTTCTGTCTGTTGCAGTTGGAGTCTCTAAAACTTCCAGTTATTAAATGATAGACACATGGCATTGTCACAGGTTCCTTTTGCCAAGATTGGTAAAAGATAGAAGAAAAATATTTGGAGAGCTGTCTTGACCCAAATTTAAGAAGCTTGTAATGACTCAGAAGATGTTCCTATAGACTTTAAGAAATCATAATTATTCATACATGCTAGAATTAGAAAATGCAATGATGTTAAGCTTCAGGTACTTCCTTACTTACAAATAAACATTTTTATATTTTCGATTATATAGTGCATTTTTTTCACTTTCTCCCTTTTCTTATTTCTTGTTTCGTTTTTCTTCTTCCCTTTCTTCTCCCCTTTCTTATTTCCCCTCCTTTCCCATTCATATAATTCACATTCTGTGTGTGTGTGTCTGTCTGTCTGTCTCTCTCTCTCTCTCTACCCACCCCCCCTTGTGTCGGTGTGGATGTGTCTGTCCAAATTCACATTAAAGTTTCTTGCTGGGTTTTGTTTTGAGAGAATTAAAATCATGCCTGCGGTAATTTGCTTAAGATCTTTGGATGCACTAGGGAATCTATTTTAGTTTTTAGGAAAACAATAGTTCCAGAGGCAAACTTTACTAAAACAAGTAGTTTCAGGTTTCTGCACGTTGGTGCATTTTGTATTCCAGTTAGAAATGACACATTGAGCAAGAATGGCAAATAGCTGATGTAGCAAAAGGAACAGTGATGTGTCACAAATACTAGGGATTTCCCCCTTTTTTCCCCTGCAGTTAGAAACTAAATCTATCTTGACAGCAGGGTCAAAGTTACTTGGCAAAGGGCAATTTTTACCTTGTATGTGATGCTGGAAAAACTGATATGACTCCTCTTTTCATCCATAGTGGGCACAGGGACACTCTAGTATCAACTTTAGGACATCTCCAATATGGAGTAAAGTATTGGTGCTTTTGAAACATTGAAATATTTTGAAATATTGAAAGTATTGGTGTTTTTTTTTTAATTTAGGTGATATCAGGTGTGGCTGTACCAAGCAACTGTTTCCTGAAGCTCCTACTTCTTCTCCTGTGTTCCCAGCCTATCTTGTAGCTGTTTCTCAGCTACAAGCTGAATTTATAATGAGTGGATGTAGCAAATGTTCAATACATGACAAAAACCTTTCTTATACTTGGAGAAGTAAAACAGAAATCATAGGGTAAACAGTTTTATGAGTGAATAGAGCAAATTTAGAGCAGAATTTAAATTGGTTTATGAGTCAATCTCAGGAGGAGAAATGGGGGTACCACCACAACACGTCACACTGCTGGCTCAGTCGTTTTATTTTTAGTGGTTCCAAATGAATCAAACTCCTGTAGAGAAAGCATTTCTTGAAACCAGTATGCAATTTTTGGCTGTAACTGTCACAGAAATGGAATTTACCTCATTTAGAAAAAAATCACTCAAATCTTTTAAATTTTGACAAAAGTGGATCTTTGCTGACCATATAAAGAACTGTGTGGCACATAAAATAATGTTACAGATTAAAATCAAAGACTTCTTTAATGTGATGAAATATGAAATAAACTGATATAAATTAACTACTTTAATTGCTCTATCCATCTTTTATGTATAAACCTAAATCCTGTGGTCTTGTGATGCCCACTGCTTCAGAGTAAGCATACAGATATTTGTTTAATGAATCAATATTCTAATTTATTATAGTTATTACTGCCAAACAGATTAAATAGATTGCCTAGCTCAGTAACTGGATTTCATAAGCAAGATCCTCATTTGGAGACCTATTTTCTTAATTCATAAAAATGTTGCATTAATATTTTAACAACTTCAAAGGCATGAGACCAAAATATAATTTAATCAAGACCAATTTTTTTTCTATTTCTAATATTATTGACATATTCTTTCCATAACAGCTCTGTGAGATGCGTAGGTCAGGCCTAAGGATGCCCATTAGCCATAAAAGGCAAAAGGAGACAGTGATTTCCTAAATGCAAGTCACATATTTGTAGAAAAAAAAATACTGTGACCTACATCTTCTAGTCAGTAACCCACTGCTGATGCATAATAAGGAATCATGGGTGTATGTCTTAGCAGCTGCAACTCAAGTAGAAAGGTCAATTTTCACTTCTTAACTACTGCCCACTGAAAAGAAGAAAACTCAAAACATACAATGTACCAAAGACCTAAATTTCCCCAGGTGCATAGACTCACCCTGCCAGTTCCAAATCTTCACTGTTAAAAATCATACTTCTATATTTAGAGTTGCATGAAGGTCTCTGCTGAATGAATATGATCATATTTCAGTATATAAACAAATCCCATAGCTTCTATAACTTATGGCAAGGTTCTGTCATCCACAGGCCTAGATAACACTGGACTTTAACTTTATTTACCTGAGCTGCCTAGAGTATTTAATTTCATCAGCCAGTGGTAGGAATAATGCCATTTCTACTTTGAATATTGAGCATTTTGGTCTTAGATGAAAGAAAACAATATATTTCCCATCAATATTACAGTTACAGTGAAATTTACATTTTCTTCACATTTAATACTTTCATGATATTGTCCTTGTAAAATAATTTCTATATTTAGTCTTTACATTTTATTGTAATAACTGGCTTAAAATGTTATATAACTTTCAAGTGTACAGTCCTATAAATCAACATTTGTATATACTACCTGATATTTGCCACCAAGATCTAGTTTCCATCCAAAATCATACAATTGACTCTTATCAACTGATTTCTGTACCCTGTTTCCCCTTTTTCTCCTCAGAGCTTATTTTTGTTATATTTTGTTGGTTCATTTGTTTTGTTTCTTTTATCATACCACATATAAGTGAAATAATGGTCTTTGTCTTTGTCCATCTGACTTATTTTACTAAGCATAACATCCTCTAGATCCACTCATGTTCTTAAAATAAGAGAAATTATCTTTTGTAGCACTGAATACTATTCCACTGGGTATGTGTACCACATCTTCCTTATCCAATCATCTTTCCAGAAGCATTTAGGTTATTTCCAATTCTTTTCAACTGTGAACTGTGCCAAAATGAACAGAAAGGTAAATACATCTATTCAGCTGGGTATCATTTGATTCTGGAGCCATTGTCCTATGTTCATCCTAAATGTATTACATCAACAGTGTTGATATGTGAGTGTTTATACTTTGAATTGTCATGACTCTGACTTTGAGGTAATTTGATAGTGTAGAAGTCAAAAGAATCCTGATTATGAGATTCTATATGACAGAGTAGACCTTCACAATTTATCTGCCATCTGAAAGGACACTAAGGGAGCAGAGAGTACTCACTAAGACTGTTTGACTGAATGAATGTAACCACAAAGGGAAACTCTATCCAAGAAGCCATTGAGCAATAGGGGAGACAAAGGAATGGTCAGTAGTGTCCTCAGGGGTCACAGGAGGAGGCTGTGTCCCTGACTTTGTTAATATGCCACTGATAGATGGGCCACCCATTTGTGACACTCTGATAGTCCAAGCCCCTACACTGGGGTTTATTCAATACTGCAGAGCCACGTCCAATAAATGCAGGGACTTGAGAATCATCTGGGATTTGTGATAGTATTTTAAAAATTAGTCACAAGTGTCTTGATGGTGATATTTTTTATGATAATCTTGAGACACAAACAAAGTAGTACACTACTAAATAGAGTCACAAGACAGTCATGTCTATTTGATTAAGGTCCAAAAATATTTGGAAGGAAATCTGAAGATGAAATGTAGAGCAATATTTCCTTTTTGTATTTGGGGCTATTACTTTCATTGAAATATGGATCGAACAGTGATTTCAGAATTGTGACGATCTGCTCAAAATGCCTGGTGGTTGGATTAGTCACTGTGGCACAATGGAGATGATAAGAAATGAGATGGCCAATGTGATTTGTGTGTCTGCCATTTCTTTGATGTTCCCCAATGGGTAACAGAATCAACTAGCCCACATGATTCTCTTCAGTGATATAAATAAAATTTTTTTCTTTATCTTTAGGATACAAGTTACTTTTATATTTTATGTGAATTTCTTGAAATAAAATGTGTGTGTGTCTATCAATCATTCTCAATCAACCACAGGACATTTGCCCTCGTGAGATATTTGGCAATGTCTAGGGACGCTTCTGATTGTCCTACTGGGAGAGGATATGGACGCCGGGGATGGTGCAACCCCCCCTACCATGTATAGGATGGTCCCCACAGCCAAGAATCACCTGGCCCTCATTCATGTCAGAAGGGGTGAAGCGGAAAAGTCCTGAGGGGTGTGTGTGTGTGTGTGTGTGTGTACAGACACACAAAAATATACATATATCTCTCTAATATTTACGTATTATACACACACACACGCATCATATCTAAATGAACTTTGTGGGTTTGCTTCTGAAATAGCAAAATCAGCAACAGTTTTTTCAGCAATAGTTTCCAAAAGAACAAATTTATTTCTGGCAATACTGATTTTTTTAACCTGTAATTATTACCATGTTTGCTTCTGGTTCTGCTTCACTTCTGTCTGACACCTTGCATCCCTCCTGGGCTGGAGCTGCCTCTTGTGAGGGAAGCCCAGCACATCCCACCTTCCGCCTGACATTCACTTGAGGATTCCAGAGCAAGTGGACTGATTTCAAAATGAGCTGGTGATTAAAAGGAATGTGGTCAGGAAACTTGGCAACTATCATTAAAACAACTAGTTCACCTCCTGTCAAAAGCAGAATGTCTTTTGAAGACTTTTGTATCACAGTTTCAGGGCAACATTATCGGCTCAAGTCAAGTCTTCCCAGCGTCTAGTCAATGGAACTACCTAGAACAGAGTTCTCTGCCCACAGGCAGATGCTCTCAGACCAGGCTGCTCTCTTCCGTTACACGCAGTGTGGCCACACAGCGGGCAGGTAGTGCTCTAGAACCCGGAAAGGGGTCCCGACAGCGGGAGAAAACCAATTTCACTTGAAAAGCAAAGTTTGTTTATTCTTCCCAAGTAAAGCCCATCCCATTTCTGGGGGGTGGAGGAGGTGGGACAGGGGTCGCATTTCAGAAGTACACCATCATTCGCTATCAGACTTTAGCTAGATTTTAGATTCGGAAAGACGGTAAATGAATGACTGCAGGAATAAAGGACCCAGAGGCTGGGTTTGTGTCTGCGTGCTGCCTGGGGGCTCACTATTAGAAAAACCACTTTCCCATTCCTCCCCTGCCTGTCCTTCACCCACAGGACATTGAGGAACAGGAACTGGAGTAATTCAGTGTCCGAGCACCGGGTCTGCCTGGAGAGCCCAGCCTTGTCCAGGCAAAGACAGCAGGTATATGACGTGGCTCAGCCTTCACACCCGCCGCCAGGAGTGTTGCCTTCCAGGCACAAGGGCTCCACCACCTGTGACTGGCTTCACTCTTCGTTGTTGCTAAATTCTGTCGTGTCTCCCATCTGCAGCCCTGAGGTTGTTCTTTTGGAAATCACCCCATGATTTCAGGGTCCCTGAGTCCTCCCGTCTAAATCCTGATCTCCCTCATACGCACATATTAGGATAAAATTGAAAATTACGTTCTAACACAATACATACTTTCTCATGTATAAAGCCACCTGGTCGTACATGTAAGGTTGAGCGCAGATTCCCTCAGACAGCCTAGTGGCCTGAACATCTTCTGAATACCAGGTCCCTTGTCTGGATGTACCACAGTTTATTTATCCATTCACCCACTGAAGGACATGTTCTTTGCATCCGGGTTTTGAATAAGCTACTGTTTTTAATGAATCATTCAAGTAGTATTTCTCCAGATTTTCTATCAAATTGAATCTATTGACAAAAGAGAACTGAGAAGGCTTGCAGGGACATGAAGTTGTTTGGGACTATCTACTACAAAAGATCATTTCTGGGATTTTTCTATGTTAACCTAATATCCCTGGAAAACTTTCATCCTAATGCATTTTTTATTATTAAAAATAAAAATTATACCTGTTATTATTAAAAGTTATAGCTTCTGGAAAGTGTCAAATAAATTTGATTCTCAGATGGAGAATTTATTATCTGTTTTTTTCTTTCCCAGAGTTACTTTTTCATATAGAGTTCTGTTACACATTGACATTTCAAAATTATCCTGATTTAGTCAAAGTATGTAAGTGTACAGAGGCAAAGTGAATTTGTATCTATACAAACTATGGCCAATGAACAAAATAAAACCCCTAAATGATTGAAGTTAGTGAAATGGTCATCTAAGTTCCTGCGGGTTTCATTCTCAAAGAAAAATCTTAGAATGCTCATGAGTTTTAGTCAATCTGACTTGAATGGACATTTTTCTTCTGAATGAGGACTTTGGCAGCAGATGAGTCAGCATTTCATGTGATTAATTGAATGCCACTTAGCAGACAGTGGGGTACAGAATAACAATGTCTGGCAATCACTGTGCTAATCCAAACTCAAAATCCATTTCGGCGAGCACATTGCACAGAAGCCCGAATCAGCAGTCCTTTATCACCCACACATCACCTGCTTCCTAATTACGCCATAATTAGATCAGTAATAATTACCTTGATTTCTATTATTATTACTCAGAATACCTTAGAACCTTAGATTCATAATGTTATCAGGAAATTTAGAGCTTACCGCTTTTAATTTCCTTATCCAAGTAGGTAAGAGAAACAAGAGATTTTAAACAACTTGTCTGAGATGTGATCACCAGATAGTTATTGACACTAAATTAACCATATTATTAAGTCATCAATATACTTAATCATGTACCAGTCTCTAGAGTGCAAAATATCTGTATTTTGAGAAAGTATGCCATTGAGGTTTTGTTTCTCTGGCAGGCTGGCTTCTTGTTCCTTGCAACTTCAAATTATTTCTTCAACTTGTTATTTGTGTCCTGATTCTTGTGTCAATCCCATCTCCCCACCCACCATTGCTTGTCAGCTTATTTATGGCAGCGATTCTATTTTACTTAATTCCCCACATCCCCTGCATGGTGTCTTAACCTTAATGGAAGCTCTGGAACTATATGTCAAATGAATATTGAATGCCGATGTCCCTGTAATTAGTTGTGTTCTGAATTCTGTAACGCACTTCCTTGTTCCCTTTCTTTAAATTAAACCCATCTACTTGACTTCTCCCTAATCTGCCCTCTGTGTTGACATTCTATAAGCATGGTCCCTCCCACAAGTACACATACAGGACAGGCTTTTACAACCCGGTGGGCAATAGCAGTTCAAGGTCCATGTGTGGATGCAGCTGCATCAGTCATTGTATGGAACAGCTGAGTCATATCAGGAAGAATCTGTGGCGTCCCCTTCCATGGGGTCCATGTTCACGTGTCTATGGAAGATAAAAGGCTGCAAAGCCCAGAGAAACACAGGGCACAGTACTATGCCTAGGAGTTGTATTTTCTCTGTCCTTCACTTAATAAAATGTGCCTGAATTTGTCACAACACTGTATTCCCTGGGAGTAGGGCAGAGATGGCAGGAATGAGAGGGGTGCCTGCTTTCAAACTCTATTACTCTGTGCCAGACATCAAGATAAAACTGATGAAGAAAGTACACAATTTGGGAATCAGGAGAAGAAGCCAAAAGTAGAGATTTGAGAGAGAAGCACAATCATTAGATCTGGACTGTCTGGGGGGTCTCTGGGAGACAGGAGAGCATAGACAGGAAGTTGCACTTCCAGCAGAGACTCTGTTTATTCCTGGGGTGCACAGCATTTCCCCCCAGTTTTTGTCTGAGACTATTTGAAAGGCAGCCTACATACTGTTCTCAGTCATGACCTCCCACGAGTCTGAAAAAAATCTAATAATTTCTGCAAATATGCCAGTCACTTGGATAGAGTTTTAGCAATCTGTTAGCAAGGTTTAAATGAAGAGGGTAAGTCTAGTTATTTTTAGAGTTGTTCTTCTTCCAGAGATTCTGACTGCTTGCCCATGGAGTTAGCAGAACCCTTCTCTGTAGAAAAAAATGTAGAGAAACATTTTTTTTTTTTTCGGTAGGCCCTATTGCTCAAGTAGATTCAGTAGCAAGGGTAAGCTCTTTGGACCCATATGAAAGAATAAAAATTTAAATAAGACTAGATGTTTCTGCTAGTAAGATTCGTTTGACAGAGGAAAGGCTCCTGTGAATGTGTTGTTATAGGTATGATCCTTCTCCAGGAAGGGGTCACTGAGTGAGGCAAGGGCAGTAGTGCCTCATGACTCTGGAGGACAGTCCATGCATGACTGCTGTGACACTTCAGTCCAGGCTGACAGTAGGAATGGCAAATGTAGGAACACACACTCTGGCCCACAGGTGAGATCTCCCTCCCCTCAAGTCAATCTCTTGTCATCATTTCAATCTTCTATGTCATATCTAATTCGATGTACATGAATTTGAATGATATGATATGAATACCCATTCCAGCCAATAGGACAAAATAATTTATTACAGTTTCAATATTAAATATTAAAAATATATTTTTTTCTAATATTGAGCTCTTTATTAAGCTGCCAGCCAATTTGACAGTCTTTCTGGATTGATTGATGGAAATTGTTTACATGTATTAAAGAAGCAAAAGTAGGAATAGAGAGACAGATGGAAAAGAGGTCATGATGAGAGTTGTAATAAATTCCACCAGATTTTCAACATAAATTTCAATGTGCTCTGGGGTGAGCCTGGAACCCTTGAGGGGCTGCAGGACAAGTCAGACCCAGGGTTCCAAGCAGGAGGGCCAGGTCTGAGTACAGCATCTGTGGCTTGGGGAGGAATTTAAGCAGCTGAAGAGACACCACTCACCCTCACAAGAAAAGATGGACTTTCCTTGGAAAGACCAGACACCCACAACTTAGAAGCGAGCTCTTTCACCTGTGGACCCTATGTGGTGTGTCTGATATACAACATAGATCATATAATGATAGAGTAAAGGTATAAGTAATGTAATTATATATTTCTATAGGTGATGGAGGTATATAATGTAAAGCTATAGTTAATGTAAGACTATATAAAATGTAACATAATAGGATCAAATGTTATATAACAATCTAATATAGCTAAGTTAGATATCTATTATACCTATATTATATTAATCTCTCTGTAACATACATATTACATATATCATAACACATCAATTTATAATATATAATATAAATTACTATTAGTTTTAATGTGAATTATATATCATATATTATATATAATGATATATTAAACTATATAGTCAATATCTATTTTATAATATTAAAATGTATAATATATAAAATATATTATATTTCATAATATATACTACTCTGTATATAATGGAACAGTATAGATTTTGTATCATTATATATAATGCCATTTATATTAAAATATTATTATAAATATAGTTTATATTTTAATGTATTTACTAAAATGTATTATAATTTGCATAGCATATTTACATGTATTATAAATAGAAGCATAGTAATACAACAATATTAATTGTATGTATAATTATAATAATTATAAAAATATCTTAACATATTACCAACATTGCAAAGACACAAAGAGGGAGTAAATTTGAATACTGAGATTTTTTATACAAAATAAAATAGCATATGCATTTTACCTTTGTACATGTTCTTTTTTTAAAGTGATATCAACAGTAATTTTAAGATATTCAGCTCCCAAAGGCAGACCATGCACCAGTGACTTTCATGCTGCTGCAGTGCTGCTCGGCGATAACTACTTGTGGGTGAAACATTCTGGACTGAGGCATCCAAACTGTGGATCCTGGTTAAGCTTGCTGACTGGGGACAATGCTTCCCCTCGTGAACGGGAAACTAGATGATGCTCAGCTCCCCCCAGCCATGTCCATCTGTTAGAGACTCAGCACAGCTTCTGTCCATCTCCCAGGATCACTAGGGACCTTGTTGCAAAAGGTGCCTGTGTCCGGAATGGGTGGGTGTTCCAATCATCCTCCCCTCGGGATCAGATGCTTAAGAACATGCCGATTGGTAGTTGGTGAGCTGTCACCTCTGTGCACACCACCTAGTGAGGTGGTCATTGTAGGAAGGGAAGGGACAGCAGAGGACAGCTGGAGTTTCCTGCCCCTTCCTACTGCTCTCAGTGCCCAGAGATTGACACAGATGTGGATAGAGAAGAGACTTGTAGAAGCCCCTGGGGGACAGATCTTCATACCAGACTGTGTCACAGGAAAACCCCAACTCCTACTTGTCAGCTCTGTGCAGCATCTGTCCGCTTGAACCCCCCCTCCCTGCTGATGACTCATCCTTCATTACTGGAAGAAATTACAAATTGCGTATAAGCAATGAACTTGCTGGCTTGGTCTATCCTTTTATTTTTCCTTTTGCATTTCTCTTGCACTGTTTTTTTTATTGTTTTACTTTTTATTGTTATAAAGAGGGTTCCTTTTTCTCCACATCCTTGCCAGCACTTGTTAGTTTCTGGCCTTTTTGATATGGGCCATTCTCACAGGTGTGAGGTGGGATCTCGCTGTTCTTTTGATTTGCATTTCCCTGATGATAGTGATGATGCACATTTTTTATGAGCCTGTTAGCCATCTGTGTGTCTTCTTTGGAGAAGTGCCTATTTAGTACTTCTGCCCATTTTTGATTGCATTATTTGTTTTCTTTTTGTTGAGTTATCTGAGTTCTTTGTAGCTCTGGAATATTAACCCCTTGTCAGAAGATGATATGTAAATATTTCTTCCCACTAGAAAGGTATTTTTTATTGTTTAATAATAATTTCTTTCACTGTGTAGAAACTTTTTAGTTTGGTGTAGTTCCACTTGTTTAATTTTGTTTTTATTTTCTTACTGTTGGTGTCGAATTTCCAAAGGCGTCTCCAAAGCCAGTGTCTCCAGTGTTTTGCCTATGGATTCTTCTGTGTGTTTTATGGTTTCAGGTCTTACATTCATTTTGCGCTAATTTTTGTGTATGGTGAGAGAGAGTGGTCTAATTTCATTCTTCTGCATGTGGCTGTCCATTTTTTTGTAAGAAAATCTTGCAGAGTTTTATGGACATGGGTTTAACCTGTGTTCCTGGCAAGAGCAGCATCAGTACCTTAGTGCACATTCCAGCTTCCCATGTTCCCTCTGTTCTGACAGCGCCGCCTGCACACCACATGGATGGGACCCCAATCCATTTTCTAAAGATCTGCCAACTGATAATATAAGTAACATTGTTTCCGAAGTCTACTGCACACAGATCTGATTTGATAGTAGTCTAGCAGTATTCATTCCTGTGATGACATTCCTGTTATGACTGCCAAGAATATCTTTCCATCCAATACTAATCTTCATCTTGTACTCCTAATAAAATATGTTTATTTGATCACTCTATCCCAATGGATATTTGCAGTAGTGGTTGTTTTAAGGGAAATCATGTAATCCAAAGTACTTTGCAGCTTGCTGGCTAACCCTATGCAAGCTGGTCACTCCACAGTAGGCAATGTCTTGGAAGATGTTTGCCCTTAAGGAAGCATATCTGTTGAGCTGGACACGGAGTGTTGGCTGACTTGGATAATCATATAGTACAGTATCTCTGGATCAGTCTGGACCAGTCATAAATAGAAAATTATGACTGGAGAAACTTTGATTATGGTGCAATGGGGGACTAGAAAATATATGTTGCACACGTGAAACCTATACAGTTTTGTAAACTAATGTCACCTCAGCAAAAAGAATGAAAATGAAAATATATGTACCTCCACATAAACTCAGGGCTTGTTGCTGAATAGAATTGTTTTCCAAGAAGTGCAGTTTTCTTTTTATTTTTACTGGTCTTTCTATTTAAAAAAAATATATATATCCAAGTGACAGTATTCTACTATATAGCATTGAAGAGGCAAATTATGCAAAGTGAGTAAATAGATTCAGTTAATTTTTTTTCTTTATAAAATGAGCATTGCATGAGTCAGCACCCTATGCAAATAAGAGCCCGTTAAAAATTGCTTATAAAATCCATAGATTGATTCTTACCTTTGCTGATCTTTTCATTTTGAAGGCTAATCAATTAATTGATCATGCATTTGCTCAAGAAAAACTTCTCAGTTTTTTATTATGTACTTGGCTGAACTGTCAGGACATTATATATTAGTTTTTGAAGGTATATTTGTGTTATAATTTGGATGTCATAGGAGAGTGCCTTCCTAGGAAAATCCCACATCCTCTAAGCCTGCTAGAAATAGCAGATCTGGGAACGTGTCAGGGGAGAAGACATCTTCGGAAGGAGTTTTAACTCAATGCCATATGTTTGCAAGATGACTTTGTAGGGGAGGAACAACTTCTTTCTATTCTTTTAGGTTCTGTGGTTGCCTAGTAATTACACTGACATGGACAAACAGGAGAAAAACCTACCGATTGCAGTGAATGTTTTTATCCACATTAGGGCATCTTTGGGAGGAAAATGAAGGTCTGAAGACGCCATTAGGTCCAATACCTTTTACGCTAAGAACAATAAATTGTGGGGATGTAATTAAGATAGAAAGGCTTGGGCTAGGGGAGCAAATTGCAGGACAGTGAGTGTGAAATATATGGGAGAGGGGGCACGGGTGAGCGGCAGCATTTCAGCGGGTCTGCTTGCGCAGTCCATTTGGTGCCAATAAGATTATTCTGTTTTTCATGGACAAGGAGAGCAGCTTTCTCATGGGAAATTTGGTGACCGGATTTTAGGTGGAAGGAGGGACATAGGAGCCCTTCCTGCATCTGCTGACTCTCAACTGCCTTAAGCTCAAAATAATCAATAAGCCAAAGTGGTGTGTTTGAGGTGCTGTGTTGTGAGTCCCTTCAGGTATTAGAAACTCACAAATCAGTAATGACTGTAAAAGGAGCTGGAAGAACTAAGAATGTCTTACATAACCACTGAGGCTGATGACTACCAGGGAGAGACTTCTGTTTTGCAAAAGAAGTCTTATTTGCTGGTTTCAGACAGTGGGAAGCAGAGTGCAGTCTCTGGGCAGTGTCTGGTGATAGCAAGAAAGGCAAGAATGTTCTTGGAATCTGCATCCCAGTGCCTCAGGCTCTTGGGATTTAAGGCCCCAAAACAGACTTACATTCAGATTAGTTGTAGGAGGGTCTGTTGCCTCTTTGTGGGGGAGTACAGACTTAATTTTGCAGCTCTCAGAGTTGTAGATAACCAGCTATTTATTTAAAGCAGTTTCCCTACATCTGCACTCTGATCTGCACCACAAATATTTGGCTAGGCAATGAAATACTGTGCTTAAGTTGTAGCCCAATACCATGGAAACCTTGTTTTAGTTTATTCCTCTGCATTCTATAAATGCGGTGGTGTGATAGAAAGATTCCTTCTTTTAAACAAAAAAAGTAACTTTGAAATTATTTTTTCGTAACTTTCAGTCGACTTTACTCCAGTAGGAGCAAAATCATAAAACTTCAAGTTCATATTCCAAAATCATAAAATAAATTTATTCTTGATATATTCCAGTTACCTTTTCATTTCCAAATAAATGATATTAGGTACAAGAAGATCCCATGTCAAACTTCAAATCCAAGAAATGAGCTGTGTGGTTATTTATTTCAGTTACCTTTTTGCTGGTAATCTTTTTAAAGGTTTATTTATTTATGCATACAAGAACTGGGGTGTAGGCCAGAGATGTGGGATGGTGAGAGGATTCACCAGAGACAGAGCAGGGAACAGAACAGGAAGATCGACTGAAGTTCACTGCTGAGGGGAGCAGCAGGCGAGACAGGAGAGGTCTGCTGTGCCGGTGGGAAGCTCCCTGGATGGATCTAACTCATGCTACAGTGGCTGCAGATAGCTTCAGAGGCTGAGACTTAACCCGTTGTGCCACCAGGGAGGCCCCATTTTGCTGGTAATTACTCATATGTTGTAATTGCTGCCAGAAGATGAGGGGAGTTAACAAAAAATGATCTTTGCAACTCCATCACTTGATTTTATGTGTCTCTTAGAAATGAATATCATGTACCTCCTAATTCAAAGAAACGCTCTGATTTAATCCTGGTAAGCCCTGGAGATAGACTTCTGTAATAAAAAATGGAAGAAAGAAGAATATTTTAATCACTGAAAGTAAATTATTCTGCTTGTTTTCGTCATTTACATGCATTCCCAGTTGTGTGACTTTCTTATGCCAATTACTAATCTCTTCAGAAAAATATAAAAGGGATTCCAAAGGTGAACCTTTAACTTAATATTTTACTTAATCTTTTACTTCTAACCCCATGCTAATTAAAGTGCCCACACTTTAGTTGGTCAGATGTGAAATAGAACCTCTTTATCTTCTTTGGTTTCCTGTAACGTCTACATGAAGGGAAATACCACTTTTTGTAACTTCTTTATTTATTTAGGGTAAAGTATTTACTTCATTCTAGTCACCTTCATTCCTAAAGAGCTATTTGTGGTTAAATTGGACTCCTTCTTCATCTAGCTATTAGAATAAGGTATCCAAAAGAAGATTTTCTGCAGGTCTGAGAAGCAAATGGTAGAGACAATTGGTGTATTGAGGATTACTCTCTGGTTTAGGTCTGAGCACGGTCACATTTATTTCCCTTGGAGACATCAGGCAAATTGCTAAAATCCAGGTAAGCTGAAAAAAATGTGTTGTATATGACTTTCACTGCCAGGAATCTGATTGAGTCAATTGAACAAGAACCCAGGGAAGGTTCTATGTTTACTATCTATCTGCTTTGGATGCTCATTATTAAGGAACTTCCTAAACTTTTAGGAACCTCACAAAACATGCTTGGAGAAGTCTAATTTATCTTTGCTTAAAAGAGTTTTACTTCCACACAATGTTGAAACCTGCAGCAGGAGAAGAGGCAGTGCTGGAGAATGCACCTGCACCTGGCGCTGGGTACCCCAGACTAAAATGTGCATCACGAGGGGTGGGGGGCTGTCATAAGCACTCAAAAGCAGACTCGTGTAGAAAGATTTTCTTTGCTTTATGCTGGTATTCCACATCTTGCAATACAGTCCCTAGAGTTGAAAGCTGTCGGGTTGACATATTTTTATAAACAAAGTATTGTTTCTATATCTGCCTTCTGATAGAGTATTAACAGTAGTCATAGGTTTAGGCTTGGAGTGGGCAGAAGAGATTTCCTGTGACTCTATTGGACAAGAAATAAGACAGGAGTGGACAGGTGTAGGGAGTGGAAGGGCTGATAGACAATCTGAAGACCAACCGGAAGGAACCTCTCGGGGAGGGAATGGTGACCCCTAAGTTCCTTTTCAAGGACATCTTTAGGCAGACGAGGGGAGTCAGGGAAAGCCTGTCCCCGCATCTACTGTTTTCCGAGTGTCTTCAGCTCAAAATAATCAATACCCCAAAGTAGCGTATTTTGAAGTAGTGTGTCTTGGATTCCAGCAATCAGATTTTGGGGTGGTATATTCTGTTGACCTTCAGTGGTGTCCGAAGACTCGGGACATTTCTCCTCTGAGGACCCCTCCATCTTCTGCAGAACCAGCTCTCATCCTTCACCTGGGCATCCCTGCCCTCAGCCTGCTCAGGAGATGTACCTGGCTGGGCAGTGTTTCTTAGAAGGCCCCGACCCCCATCCACTGCGGGGAGAAGGCTGCCTGTTGATGGTGAGTTTGGGAACCACAGACCTGGCTCACCTTTCTGGGAGGTGTCAGGTAAGCCTTCCCTTGGCGATGGTGCCGCCTGGGCTGGTTGTCCCCATCCTGTCCTTGGATTCTTCCATCCTTCCCTCGACTTATCATCCCCACCTCAAGGCTGGCTCTACTCTCTGTTCATTGAAAACAGCACATCTGGGTCTGGACCGCCGGTGTTACCAGATTCTTTCTCCACTTTTGCACATGAATTTTCCTTTAACTCAAAGTGTGTCTTCAACAAGCTATCACCATATCCTGAGGAAAAAGTTCATTTTTAAGTATTTGGCCAATATTCTTCTACACTGTAGAGTTTCATCTGAGTCTTTCAAACCTCAGCCATTACTCTCGTCCCCACAATAAACACACACACACACACACACACACACACTCACTCACACTCACACAGGGTGTGGGAAGTGAGAAACCTCATCTTTTCATTGTGAACAAATCATTTATAACCTTGAGCATCCGTGTGGGTGATATGTCAGTCCATTAAATAAACTCTAAGACCCTTTAACTCAAGCACTTTGAACCTATATATTTTTTCTACATCCAATTGTTTATTTTTATTAATTTTTAAATTATGTTTTCATTTTTTATTGAAGCATAATTGCCATATTAATTTCAGGTATACAGCATAATTCATATTTTCATAGACTAAGAAATGATCACTACCATTACATCTAGTTAACATCTAGTTAACATCAATCACCATATATAGTTGCAAATTTCTTTTCTTATAATAAGGAATTTTAAGGTTTATTTTCTTACCAACTTTTCTTTCCTTTACATAAGCCTTTTCTTTTCTTTTTGAGGTAACATTAGTTTACAACATTGTACATGATCTAGAGGGTTACATCTGAGGAGGTGCCAATCATGTTTATTTCTTAAAATTTATTTTTAACTAAATTAATAGTCAGATAAAGACATGCTGAAAAACTAACCCTTGATTGCTGACTACAGAACTGAGACACTAAAGGGGGTGGGGGAGGGGTAAGAAGAAAGAGGGAAGGAAGCACAATGGTCTATGGCTGTGGGCTATGGGAGAGTTGGTAGTGAGTGTACCATGTTGGTAATAGCTCATGGGGGTACCCCGTGTTTATATTTTGAATGGGGACAGTATTTAACCATTCCAGAGCTCTCTTCCTTTATGGCACTGAGCCCCAGGGCAAACTGCAGCCTTGCCTTTCTCCCACCTGTCAGCCTCACAGGCCTCCTGCTGTGCATATGACTCTAGACCCCAGGCCAAAGAGTTCTCACCTAGGAAAGGAATTTTTGTTTGTTTCATTCCAGTAGTGGGGAATAACCCCTCCCCAAAAAAAGTAATGCACAGAAAGTAAACAGACACTGTTTTGTGTCAAACAACTGTAAATTGCACTTTGTGATTATTTTTCTCCTGCCTTTCATTTCTCCTTATCTTATTAATTCCTTTCAATTTTTTTCTTTTTTGCTCTGACATATTTGAGGTAGTTAGGAGATGGGGGAGATTAGTCACACTTGATACTAGAGGGGGTTAGTCAGCACAGGATACAAAGGGGATACTGACTTCCAAGGCAGGGTCACTTGGCCATTCACGGGTGAGGCTAGAACAGAATGTCTCCAAACAGAGGAAATGTCACTCTCAGATTTCAACCCCGAGAAAGAATGTTCAAAGCTGTTGACAGGGAGGGTTTCAGCATGTGTTACATGCCTTTGTTTTTAAACTGTTACCCTAAGCACACACACCCACATACACACACAATAATTGTGAGCATAGCTGCATGCACACACACACACATTTATATATATGTAAATATATATACATATGTATTTTAATATGTATATATCTTTCACCTTCGATGCATAAGACCGTATCCAAATACTTCTGAAATTTGCATGTCTTTACACTTTTATTAGGTTTGGTGGATAGCAGTTTCTTGCTGGTAATTTTAATGCTGCCCCTGGAAATGGTGTGTTATTTTCAGAGATCCACACCTCCATGTGGGTTTGGAAACATCTGCTTAGAGCAGAACATATCAGTTTAAGCTATAACTTGATCCTCTCCATATGTGCCCAGATAGTTACATCTATGTACTATATACCACAAGTTTCAGTTAACTATTTTAACTTAATTTGTTGTCTCTTGTGTGTCTAATGAAGATAACTACTATAGACAATAAGAACTAAAAAATTTCTAAGTTATTAAATTTCTTTAAATGTGTGTGCATGTATGTTTGGGCTAAAATGCTGTATGTTTCTGTTAAAAATATGTGACTAAACTACATTTTAAAGAAAAGGTTAGGGCCCCCCTGGTGGTGCAGCGGTTAAGTGCTGGGCTTTGGAGCTGTCGGCAGCAGCGATGCGAGTTCGATGCCCGGCCGGGGAGAATCCCACATAGTGTGGCAGACCTCTCCTGCCTCGCCCGCTGCTCCCCTCAGCAGTGTATTTCTGATCTGCCTGTTCTGCTCCCCACTCTGCTTCTGGTGAAGCCTCTCACCACTCCACACCTCTGGCCTGTACCCCAGCTGTATGTATAAATAAATAAATCTTAAAAAAAAAAAAATCATTAAAAAAAAAAAAAGAAAAGGTTAAACATCTGCTCTGTTTAAACAAAATAAACTTCAGTAGAGTAGTTTCAAAAACCGTTTTGGAAATTATGATGAAATTGTTGGTTAATTCAACAAAATAACCCATATTGTATCCTAGAGACATGAAATGTATCTCTCATTGATCGCTATTGTAAGAAAAATGACAACCATTCAAGTGAGAATTAAACGTCAATTTTCAGATAATTTTGCATCAGAAAGAGTACTTCAGGATGCTTTAGAACAGTTATCTTCAAATGTTCAAACTGCAACCTCTCGATCATTAAACTGACATATAAAACTTTCCCCATGGACTTAAATAGGAGCAAGAGATGCAAATCTCAGGATATTCTAAGCTGGGAAGAGAAAAATGAATTTGTGAAATTGATCTTTTAAATGTGGTCTTTAGACTTAATAACAAAGGGAATTATTTGTGACCATCATCTACTGGCTTTCTGCCTTGAGGGAGTCATTCAGGAAAACTGCTTGGAAGTGACAATGGCCTCACTTTGGAAGTCACACACCATCATTTCTGCCATGTACTATTCATTGGCAATAAGTTGTTACCTCTGGTCCACTTTCAATGGAAGAGAAAGTTAGACATCAGTTTGAAAGGGACAAATATTAAGGAATTCGTGTATATATTTTAAAACCATTACATAGTAGCTAAACAAAGTATAGAATTCATGGGCCCACATAACAGGTAAATCTTTAGGTAGCACAGGACTCAATATGGTTTGAAGAGAAATCTGGCTCTGATTCTTTGTGATTCTTTTAATATTGTTCAACCCCATGTCATGTTCATTTTGCTCATATGATAAAATGGCTGCAGAAATTCCAGGGTTACATTTGCCTCCCATGCTATCCAGAGAAGAGAAAGAGCTTCTGTACTAGAGGTCCCAAATGAAACTGGGGAACAGCACTTGCCAGGGGATAAAATGATGCCTAGTCATCTTTGGTCAAACTACACATACCACTCCTAGACACATGCTGTTTTCTCTGTCGTCCTTAATGTGTTTTTTTGAGTTGAAAAGATCACTTATATCTTAGTTTTTTACCAAAAAATGCAGGGACCCTGATAACAATGTGCTATTTTGTAAGGCTGTAATTTTAACAGGCTAATAGTGGATTCTAAGGGCAGAGAATTTTGTCTATTTGGCTCCCTATCACAATTCCAGAGCTCAGAAGAGTGCTGGAAATCCAGTAGAGTTTGAATAATGAAATTGGTATTGTCACTAAAGAAACGCAGTCCAAAGATTATAAGTAATACTGTATGAGAACAGAAGCAGTGTCTCTGCAATAGGTTGTTGATTACTGATGGATGGTTCAGAGTCTATTGCTGTGAATCAAGACACAGTATTACTTCTTCCACTTGCCCCACCATCTATGTTGAGCCTGTTTACCATTCTCCCCACCACTCATTTCCTACCTCCTCCCCTGACAAAGCCCTCTGCACATCTTATCTTTCTGAAGCAACTTGTATGGGCACTTCCTTTTCTGCAATAGAAGGAAGTGATTGCAGATGTTGGGTCACAATACCGATTGCCAAGAAATTCTATTTCTGTCTCCCTCTGAACATCAGTGGGAAAATATGAAAAGCTGCAACACTTTGTCAGCATTTTCTGGAAATCCACAATAAATTAGTGACAGTTGATGAGGTCATGGTGATTTACATCTATTTCATAAATAAATACTGGAAATTTTTAACCTATACTTGAGAGTATATCAATAACTGAGAAACACATGGAATTATTTTCACCATCAGCAATGTTTCCTTCTCATCTTGATTTAAAACTGCTGAGTTCTGATTTTAAAGAAAGTGAGAAAATATGGGAAGTTCAGAAAACATCAAAAAGGGAACGCAACCCAACATTCAGATGAGCTGGGGAAAAAGAAGCTAACATTGTCTTCTTTTTATTATCACAATGGAAGATTGATTGTAAGCAAGGAAATAATTTATTTCAAGAAGTGAAGCCTGCCCCAGTATTAGGGTATAAGAGTTAAATTCTATTTGTAAAGATGAATAACTAGCATATCACGTCCCAAGGTGTTTGTCTCTTTTAAAAAGACAGACGTTTTTCCATGTTATTCAATGAATCAAATTCAGTCTTTCTTTAAAGTCTCTGAGCTCTGATTTTTTTTTCTGTTTTTTTCTAAAGATTTATTTTTATGCATGCAAGAACGGTGGGATGTAGGTCAGAAGTGTGTGTGGGTGGGGGAGGGTGAGAGGATTCACCAGAGACAGAATGGAGAGCAGAACAGGCAGATCTACTGAGATACATGGCTGAGGGGAGCAGCAGGCGAGACAGGAGAGGTCTGCTGCACCATGTGGGCTAGATCCTTGGCTGGGTATCCAACTCAAGCCGCAGTGCCCGGCGATAGCTTGGTAGCGCTGATACTTTAACCCCTGTGCCACCAGAGAGGCCCCTGAATTCTTATTGACCTGTTTGATTTTCCCACAGCACAATATTTACATTTGGGCACCTTTTCTTGCAGAAACCACAGCTCAGGTTGTGAGATACCTGTTTCTACAGAGAATGTTTGCCCCAGTGTTCTCCTTTTCTTCCTCCTACTGGTCTACTTGGGTTGGTTTTATCTTAGCTTCTGTCCTCTCTGCATGTTCTGGCAAGAAGGTGGAGGAAGTTGACCTTCAATGACTTGACAAGTTCAGATGTCTACACCTCAGCAAGATTTATGTAACACTGCCTGTCGCTCACCAGACCCGGAATAGCAAAAACCCTGCATTGGCAGGTTGCCTGAGGTCCAGGAGGGCACACACTCACACCAAGTGTGTTGATTTGTTGGGGGCTGCCATAGCAAATACCACAGGCTGAGCTGAGCAGTCAGAGAGCATTTCCTCTCTCTCAGCACTGCAGGCTGGAAGTCCAAGATCCAGTGTCAGCCGGATTTGTTCCTTCTGTGTTCTCGCTCTTTGGATGGGAGATGCTCATCGATCATCTTTCTTTTCTGTGTCCTTACATGTCTGTCCCTCTGGGTGTGTCTGTGTCCTGCTCTCCTCTTCTTATTAGGACACCAGCTGGAGTAGAGAAGTATCCCCCAGGGACCCCATTCTAACTTTCCCCCCCTGTCTCCAAATACTGCTACTTGCCAAGATCCAAGGGGTATAAGACTTCAACAACAGGATTTTGAGGGAACACAATTCAGCCTGCCATAATAGAAGTCTTTTAAACCAGGGTTCTTTTGGGGGGGGGAAAGATAATCTCATGATCGGTGCCCCACCACACTGAGAGGATATGGAATCCTCATAGCCCCAAAATGGATGAAGGATAAAGGGCAAGCTCCAATAACACTTTTCACTCATGAAGAAGAAGTTCAGTAGCCTGAGAAGCTATGGGGTGTATCACACCCCCTCTCCACTGGAACTCAGGTCACTTTGGATGACATGTCCATTTCCTATAATTCCCACCTTGGAAATAGAGAAAAAATTGTCTCACCTGGCTCCTTTCTTCCAGATAAGAGTTCCTTAAATATTAACTATTTTTAACTTAGCCAATAATATTGAGTCCCTTCTTATTTAAAGACCAATAAATGGCTTGTCCTTGATATTATATGTGGACAGGAAAAAATCTATTGCAGTGAATAGGAAACATTTTGCCCCTGTCCCACTTGCCCAATTATCTGGGTAGAATAAGCAGGCAGGATGTGGGTTTTCCAAGCCCGAAAAGACACCCTAGCTCTGACAACATTTACATGTTATAACACCTCTGAGCTCGTACACTCTGAGGATCTGTTGTCTAAAATAGCTTCTTCTAAGTATCAGACAAATAGCTGAGTCGCCATTGTGTCTGAAAACATGTTTCTGTTCTTTTTCTTCTCAGGCATTGTGAGAATGTGGGGTATCCATTCTTAAAAAAGTAGGAAGCATTTAAAAATGTATGTCTATTTTCAATTTATTAACTAGCGGCATTGAAAATGATTCACAGAATGTTTATCTTCATGGTGAGTTAAGAGTCCTGGGAGGAAGGCCACTCACTCACCTCAAGCTGGGATCTGCCCCAGTTGGGCAAGGCAGGCCCTCTCGGCATAGAAATGACCTCCAGATTGCCCAGACTCATAGACAATCTCCTTCTGTGACTTCTGTGTTCCCTCCTACCCACAGTGGGTTCTACTTAAGCCATACTCCCCTGCCTCCCCACTCCACTGGAAGGGAGAACATTTGGGGAGACCAAGGAGAGAGACCTCTCTGAAACCAAACCGAAGGTCAGACTCAGGGAGCAGAGCACACAGGAGCACAGGTGAAAGAACGTGTTGTGAACAGGCCCACGTCTCACGCTGCCTGGGGTAGTTGGCCACACACAATCAATCTGGGAAAATCGCCAAAGAATATTTTAGGATATTTAAGATTCAAATTGGCGACTAAATTCTAAATAATATCATTTTCCTACATGTGGAAGTATTTTTTTTTTAGAGCATGTCCTTTGAAATGTAGCAATTAATTTAAACTTGAATTCACATGACAGATTTTCTAGGTAAATTACAGACATCTTGATTTAGAAAAAGACCATTTCCTCCCACTAATAGTTTAGTCTTTCTGTTTAATGGATCATTCTACAATATCCAAATACTCCAGCTCAAAGGAATATGAAGGTTTAAACCAAATGTCCTTTCTGCACATTTTTGTATTATATTTTAGAACGTTTCTTGTTTTTGTTTGTTTGCTTATAAGAGATGCACTGGTGTGCAGCGTCTCACTATGTTATTAGACTCGGACCTCAACCATTTGTGTAAGAGTTCACCAAATAGAGAATTTGTAGGGAGAATGGCTAGTTTGGAAGCAGGTAAATTTACTGAAGCAGAATAGCCAGAAAACCAGAGGAATAAGGGAAACTACTGTACATTCTTGTTTATCCCACCCCAGTCCCCTTCCTTTTTCTTCATTCCTCCATTTTAATTAACAAACGTGTAGCTGTGGGTAATTTATATTATTAAGTATTAATTGTCTCTTAGTTCCTTTCTAGGTCATAAAACAATGTTCTGACACTGGTTTATAAGGGTAACCTCCATGGTCCCAGGATTCAGTTATTGAAAGCAGCAGCAAGGCCTTTCTAGAAATTCTTCCATTAACTTGGATCCTAAGGATCAGCTCAGCCAGGTGAATACACTTTAGGACCTCAAACTGTGCCAAACTGAGAAGGTCTCCAACCACAAACACAACTTGATTTCTTTTTTTATTATCATTATTGGAATGGCATTTTAGATATATGAGTGAACCAGGTAGTGAAAGTACATACTGTCCTGCACTGTAAAATACAAAACAAAACAAAACTTATTTTCAATAGCAGGAAGATTGTTGTAAAAGGGAAGGTGCTTATTTATAGAGGGATGGTTTGGAATCTGAGCTTCATGAGAATAGAGGTTGGGCTATTTGGTTGACAGGTGTAGCCCAACCCATGAGATACATGCAGGCATAAAGTTGGCATCTGCTGCATGAGCTGGTTGAAGGAGTCAAATGAAGAGCCAGTGCTCTGTGTGGTCCAGGTGTGTGCTGCACTAGTATCGTGAGCAGTACCTGGCTTGGCAACTTTGGGAACAAGAACCCAGAAAAGATGTGAAGTTATGTGTAGAATGACACAGAAGTATATTTGATTTAAAAGGGGATGGCAGGGCCTCCATGGTGGCACAAGGGGTTAAGTCTTAGCCTATGAAGCTATCCGCAGCCACTTCAGCATGAGTTCGATCCCCGGTGAAGGAGCTTCCCACATGGTGCAGCAGATCTCTCCTGCCTTGCCCGCTGCTCCCCTCAGCTGTGTATTTCAGTGGATCTGCCTGTTCTGCTCCCCACTCTGTCTCTGGTGAATCCTCTCACCACCACCCATACCTCTGGCCTACACCTCAGCTCTTATATGCATAAATAAATAAATCTTTTTAAAAACAATAATAAAAAAATAAAGTGGAATGGTAGGTGTGTGGGTCATGAGCACCTTTACAGGAGCCATTTCATTCCTTCAGCAAATCTGCGGATGGTTTTCTACAAAAGTGTCCGCTTCCTTTCTTCTTTAAGAGGAGTGACCTAAGCTGACTCAACTATTGCAATTCCTTAGATCTGGGGGAAGCACTGATGAGCACATATTTCAAGCAAAAAGTTAGCTTTACCTCTATGCAGATCACCAGGCCCTGTTATTTTCCTTCACAATTTTTTCTAGGTATTTTTATAGTAGAGTTTTTGACTGTCACCCCAAAATCTTTACAGTGGCCTCCCAGATGAATGGTTGACCCCTTATTCTCCCTATATTTTCCCATTTCATGCAGTCCTACCATATTAATCTTCCTTAAGAATTACTCTCCTCTGCCTACTTGCTCACACATTTCCAATAACCTCGTTTATCACGATGATCAATCCAGACCCCCGGCTGCTGGAGCGCGTCCTCAGGGTTTAACCCTAATGCTTTGGAGAATAAAGTCCCTATTCAAGGAACAGGGCCCCAGACAGCCATATCCACTCCCAGGCTGACCCGCGGCCGGTCCAGGGCCTCTTGGGCTGGCAGCACTGTCTCCTCTTCTCCTCAGGGAGACACCGTCCAGTGAAAGCGCCTTAGCCAACAACTCTCCCTGAACACATCAAGTCTTGAAAATTCTTCCCCATGTTCTAAACCCTGAAGCCTGCGGGAGTGTCTTCTCTTCTCTATTTCACAAGGTTAACCCCACTCCCCTGGTTAAATGATGAGCTCATTGAAGACAAACATGGTGGTATTTCATTTCTTCAGTATCATTGATATAAATGGAAAACAAAACTAAAACAAACAAAACAAGAGGTATTCCTTAAGCACTTGTTTTGACATGTAGAAATGACACTTAATCCATATTTGATTAATATATCTGGTTACCTGAAACATTCCAAATTTAACAACTAAGACCAGAAAAATAAAAATGAAAAAAGGAACATCCATTTATAGCTGTGTTTAGGATTCTTGTAAATATGTGTGTAATTAGACATCACATCATAACAATGTAAATTTCAGAGATAGTGAACTATCGACTAGTCTGAGAGTCAAGTTTTATCCCATTATATTACCTACTAAATAGCTCTCAGTGAATCACAGGCAGAACCATGCTTGTCATTCACAACAGAGAAGAGGGAACATGTTCTTTCTAATTTTATATTTTACATACTAGAATCTAATTATTAGAACAATGACAGTCAACTCTGTAGAAATACATAAATAGTATTTTTAATCTAATAATTAGTAACATATGAAGTGATATTCACAGAGTAAAATTGACTATGCTCTTATTTTCACAGGTAGTTATTACATGCTGTTCAAGGCATCCGGGTAAGAACTGTATGTTCATTATACCTTCATCTATCATCTACTATTTTATAAGATCGCTCAAAAAATGTTAGTGTGGCTTTAAAAATGAACCACCCATGTATGCAAGATGGAAAGTTTTCAGTATGTGCAAAGTAAAGGGGTTTTCTGTAGTTTGGAACAGGAAAGATGAGACAGGAGACTGGAGGGGAAGTCCGTGAATAAGGAAAGATGGGCTATGTCCTTTCATTTGATCAAGTCTCCTTAGCAGGTCATTTGTCATGTTGCTTAGATTTTATGCATGAGATGGGACTTCTCCCTCCAGAATCAGCTGAGCTGGCTAATGAGGACAACGAATGATGAGCACAGTTGAGGAGGGTCAGCAAATATAGTTCTACTGCTCCTTTCACACTAATCCTGTTTGTTTTTGGACTTAGCTTTTGCCCTTTCCTTGTGATGGGAAAAAATCTATTATTATGTTCCCAGTCCTTAGACATTGAATGTGTGTTTCTCTTGTCTATCTAGCTGAGGCAAGTATATTTATAGGGCTATTTTATATCTCTAGAAAGTTAAAAAGATTTCGTTTAGAGCCTTGCGTCAGCTGCATTTTTAATTTATTTGCTTGTGTTTAATGAACGTGTGACATGAAAAACAATATCACACAGTTGATTACAAATGGCACTTTGGTTTATCATCTGTGAATGTTCATTAAAGTACAAAGTGAATCATTGTCAAATGTCTTAAAGGGAAGTGGGACTTGCTATGTAACTCAGAAACTCACCACCATTTTTATGTGGCATAGATACTGTGTGGGTAGGTGTATTATTAAAGTAACAGCTTGCCTTTTTTCTTGTTGCTATTTATATCTTTTACATTTTGTATTCCCCTTGGGTAACCTACCGCCAATTCACCTGTGACCCATCAATGTTGTCCCTTGTGCCCTTTTCTACTCCATTTTGTGCCCTATCCTCCCCTCTCTCGCTGATTGTCTTTCTCTTGTTTGGTTCCCCTATATTCCTGTTATAAGTGAAACCATTCGATATTTTCCTCTTTCTTTCTGGCTTATTTTGCTGAGCATGATCCCTTCTAGTTCCATCCATTCGCTGTGAATTGCATGTGTTTGTCTTTTTGAATGCTGAATAGTATTCCATTGTGTATATGTACCACATTTTCTTGATCTAATCATCTAACAGTTTGTCATTTAAATATCTTTAAGAGATTCAAGTCTTTTTTCTCTCTATTCCCAACTAAGTTCTAGTGATCATTCTTTGAGGTCATATATAAGGACTATCCTCATGCTACAAACAGAAACTGTGCATGAACATAATAAAAGCTAGCACCCAGTTGTGTGCCCACTCTGTTCCAGAATCTGTCTGCTCACTCATATGTATCAACTAGCATCGTGTTCACAACAGACCCTATGAAATGTGTTCGACTAATATCTCCATTTTGTAGATGAACAGATGAAGCACAGAGAATTTAAGCAGCTCTTCCAGGGTCACACAGGTAATACCTGCCACCCCATTGTTCTTCAGCACCTCTGATTTTACCTACTCTGTGAACTCTGTCATGGTAATTCTGTACTTGCTGCTAAACACTGATTTACACCTTTGACATCTTTTTATAAAGCCCATCTTCTTAATGAATATCATTTGTTCTATGCACATTTTCACAAATTCTGGTGCCCACATAATATTCTGGCACAGAACTTACCAGTTCTGTTCAACACATTTATTGAATCTACAAGAATATCCAGGTTGCTCAAGGTTTCTTGACTAATAAGTATTTGAAATCAGTCTTTTGACTATTTCTTTTGAAATGTAGTTTCATAGCTTACGTTTTGTCTAAAATAGGTCAACATTCCTTACTATCTCAATTCCAAATGTGAGTGTGGATCAGGTTGATAGAAATTTCTGAATTCTTTGACCACACACATTCTGTTAGCTCCCCACTGGTTCTCTTCCTTCGATGTATTGCATCAGGCAGCGCTGTCAGCCCCGTCTCTCCTTTATTCCCTGCCCTCATTGCTCTACAGCCAATTCCAGCTCAATTTGGAAGCTTCTAAGACAGAAGGAACTTAAAAGTTGCTAACTTCCCTTAAGGATCGATTAAAAGGATGCCTTAAATGCTTTCACAATTTTTGTATTGTTTCTAGTTCTTAATCTTTTTGTTGTTGTTGTTGTTCAAGCTGGGGTACAGGCCAGAGGCGGGGGATGGCGAGAGGGCTCACTAGAGACAGAGTAGGGAGCAGAACAGGCAGATCAGAAATACACTGCTGAGGGGAGCAGCGGGCGAGGCAGGAGAGGTCTGCTGCACCATGTGGGATTCTCCCTGGCTGGGCGTCGAACCCGCGTTGGGCGCTGCTGACAGCTCCACAGCACAGCGCTCAACCTCTGCGCCACCAGGGAGGCCCTAGTTCTTAATCTTATAAAACTGTATTGATAAGAACAGAAGTAAATAAGGAACTTTTAAAATTTAGAAGTTGCCTCACTTTTCATTCTAGTTTCTCTCTTTGTAGTTCCGACATATATGTCTGCAGTTAACATCACTAACATATAAAGAGCACTTCCAAGTTGTTGAGACAAAGAGAACAAATTTAGGATATAAATAGGACGTTCTCAAAGAAAGAATTCTAATATGCCAGAAGCATGTGAAACTTTTAGCAACACTAGTTTTACTGTTCTGTCTCACCAGCTAGGTTTTTCTTTATCCCCCAGCAAATTGCTCCATTGTTGACTTGCCCTCAGGTACAGAGACAATAGAGACCATCCTTCTTCCTGAATCCTCCTTCTAATTATCCTGAGGCCCTGGGCTTACAAGGTCCAAAGGGCATCAGTCCTGATACCAAATATCAGGTCAAGAGCAGAGATGCTATGTGAGTCACCATGATATTCTGTCCACGATACAGGGGTAGACTTCCTGTCCTGGTCTGGATACTTGCAATCTACTGCCCTCAGATTTTAACTCTTTCGTTCACAATCATTCCACTGACAAGGCTGCATACTGGGGGCATTCTTGGGTGCCTTGGAGGTGTTCCACCTTCACCCGTGGGTTCCAGCAGTCATCAGCTGGAAGACCGAACATGGAATACCAGGCACTTACATTAACATTTCATTCAGACTCTCCTTCCAACTGTTGATTCTCTTGTTGACACTTTCTATTCTTTCCTGCCAGCAAATCCCAATCATAATCCATTCACCTGCCATTGCTTGTTCCACTGTGAGTAGGTTTTCTTCTCTTTCAATACTGGGACAGAAATGGATTCTCTGTTGCCAAGTTTTGCCTCCTCATACAATTTATTCGATGCCAACGATAGGTTCTACACCCTGGGGCATTTAGGGAGAAACCATCTGACCAGAGTGTGTGGTGTCCCACTTCATGTCTGTTAAGGTGACTTCCTAACTCTGTTCTCTACAGAACCTGCAGGCAAAATGTTAAGAGTGCTGCTTCTTTGCATCCTCTTCTTCTGATAATCAACTACATGATTTCAACAACAAAGATCATCTTCTTGCCATCAAATTGACAAATTTGATGAAAATCTCCAGAGAAGTGGCTGGATTCATGCATTGTTTGTGGTAGTGTAAATTACTGCAGTAGTTTTGGAGAGCAATTTGACATCATGAGTATAAAAGATCACATTTTTGCAAGGCACTGTTGTATTCATTATTAAAATGACCACCTATTGTAGATCTGTATTTATTGACATATAAGGAGATCCAAAATACATTGTTATTTGATAAAAAGAGGTGATAAATTCAGATAGATCATTCCATTCTCCAAGCAAATCAACACCCATAAACAGGAACTCCAGAAAAAGGGTATGTGTGGGAGATGATCAGGGAGAAACTATTTCAAAATTATGACATTATTGGTGGCTTTACCTGTTTCTGTCTGTTGTTATTGATTAATATTTTTACCAAAACTTACATTTATTTTTCGGTTACCACTTGTATGATAGCCATTCCTCAGTGTCAGTCCCCATTGAAAGATGTAGACTCATTTTCAATCAATTGCTCATGAAACCTCCAGAGGGAGGCAATACTATGACCCTCATTCTGTAAATGAGGTACAGTTTGTATGCAGAGATTAGCAATTTTCCAAGTTCATGGAACTAGTGACAGGTACAGAAAGAGTGATCTCTATCCATCTTGCCTAACCATGAATTATATTTCACATTAAAAAATGACTATTCACACACATACATATACATTTAAAAATGATAAAAACTCCTCTCTAAATTCATCAATATTGAATCCCTTTATTCATAAAATGTTGAAAACAAACCACTGCAAAATGAGACTATGTTTTGGTTTGGTTTTGTTTTTTCCCCCTCCTATTCATAGTCAAACATATTTCACAGTTAATTTTCTGGTTTTTAAATATATCTTTAAACTGAAATGGCCTTTATTACAAGAAATCATCAGCTGATTTCTGTATTTGTCTGTTCGCTTAGAAATATGCACACAGAAATTGTCCTTTCCAAACCCACCCATGAACATATTAAAAAGCAGACCCATTGCTCTCATGACAGCATGCACTGAATAGGCCCTTTGCCAAGTTTACCAGGTGTGAGCAGACACCTGCTGAGATGAAGGTTCAGTGGTTCCTTGCATTGCTTAGATGGTATATGGACGGATAGTACTGATTAGCTACACAGCAACTCTGCATTAGAAGGCTTCCTATAAGCACAGATATTTACAATATACCCAAGGACACAAAAAACATTGGCAGATGCAGGAAACAAAATAAGTTTCCTGCCATTCATAAGCTTTCCACCAGTCTTAAAAGAAATACTATACACATGTACACAAACACAAAATATTATCTCAGCTTCCCTTCCAGAAATCAGATAGTCTATAGCTCCAAACCTATTTTAAATAAGACTGGACGTTCAGGGGATTTGCTACAACCCACATAGTTCATTATATGTGGGATTTAAAAGTAGGACAACCTTTGGCTGCCTCATCAGTACGGTCACCTTCCTATAAAACACACAAAATGACCAGAGGATGCAGAGTTCAGATTTGAGCAGCATGAGCTGGATGCATTCAGGGAGACTAGACTGGAGAGCTGCACAGGGTGACCCAGAAAGATGACCGGACCAACCGAAGAAAGAGTTTACTTTGGAGTCCACCAGCTATTCCTCTTCATCTTCAAATGGGTCATGAAGTTACTGGTGCCTAAAAAGTCTGTTTGAAACTTTCCCAGAGATTGTCCAATTAGAAGCTGGGTATTGTGTGTAAGAAAAGGCCCAGATTTCTATTTGCTTCATTCTGAATTGTAAGATTTGTATTTAATGCAAAGTACAGCAAGAGTCAGACACAAAGTGGTGAAAAGCATAGGCTTTGCCTTCTTTGTCTGCATGTAGAGTAGAAATCCTGAATAAACTTCCAGCTCAAAACACATGGTAATACACCAAAAATGCATGCATACACACAAAATTTACACACACACACCCATACATACACACTTTTGTTGAGCTGCCAACAATTAATGAATGACCACAGTTCCATCAACCACAGTAAAAGTTGAATGTCAGATGTGGGCTGAGCACCAAGGAAAAATCTAAATGGACCCCCCCCCCCCATCAGCTATACCTTCACTCTGAGTTTGGACTGAAAATAAATCCCACTCACAGAAAGGAACATCCAGGAAAGGCTTATACCTCCATCCTGGTCTTATGTATTGGGAAACCTAACAAAGTACCCTTAATGAAAAAGCAGAAACTGCCCCTCATATCTGTTTTGAACATTATTTGAATCAATGTTTGGGTTGGAAAATCTACAAAACCATCTTTGACTATAAAGTAATCTGCTTGACAGAAGCAAACACAAATTCTCTCTAGAAAAATATGTCTGAACATACGCTTCAGATAATTCCCAGAGAAGCAAATTTCAAAGTATGTGAGCTCATAACACCTCGAGGAAGGGCACTGTGTTGATAGACAGTAGAAAGTCAGAAACCCCCATACACATCAACCCCCACACACTTCAGAAACTGGAATTACCAGATATTGTATGTAATTTAATCTACTCTGTGTTATTATATGTACATAGAGTAATATACTTAGATATAGAGGGTGACAAAGAAAGGTAAGCAAATAGTAAGGACCCTAAAAAATAGATAATCAAATTGGAAAGAAAAAATAGAATTTATAGAAATGAGAAATAAAAAAACTAAAATAAAAAAATTCAATTTAGTTTTAACTGTGAATTGTAACTTAAAAGGCATTAGTGAATTAGCAAGTAAATCTGATACAATAACACAAATTGTAGTAATAGGAAAAAATGAAATAGAGTGAAAAAATCTAAGGAGTATGATGAAGAGCACAATGTTCTAAAATTCATTTGCTCAGAATTACAGGTGACTTTGAGGAGTTGACATGTGAAAAATTTCTGGTTTTACTGAAGGACACCAACCTCCAGGTTCAAAAGTCCACTATCAGGCAGAATAGATAAAAACAAAAATCCACAGCTGGGTCACTCTACAGGAAATTTCAAACAAAGTGAAATCCCTGAAACCCCTTATGGAGAATAGTCAGGTTATCCTCAAAGGATTGACAGGCAAAGAGTCACTTCTCAGCTGCAATAATGGAAATCAGAACAATTGAAACTGAGTCCAATTATAACCTCACTGAAACTATTTTTCAAATGAGTACAAAAAGATATAAAAACTCAAAGTGTTTGCCACCAACTGAATGTAAATAAAATAATTTTTTCCCATTGGAATATAATTTTGATTGAGATCCCACCAGCTGCACAATCTATTCCTGACATCAATATTTCTAGACCTTTGTATTATACTGGAAGAGGGTAAAGATACTGATTATATTTCACCTTGTTTATGAAATTTTAGTGCTTAAAACACTAAAATAATAAGTGTTGTAGATTGAACTTAATAATTTTTTTAATGGAATGAGAAATAAAAACCTCAAAACATCTAAAATAATTCAAGAAAGGAAAAACAGGGCCTCCCCTGTGGCACAGCCATTAGGCGCTGCACTGTGGAGCTGTCAGCAACAGCGAAGCGAGTTTGACACACAGCTGGGGAGATTCCCACATAGAGCAGCAGACCTCTCCTGCCTCACCCGCTGCTCCCTTCAGCAGTGTATTTCCATTGATCTGCCTGGTCTGCTCCCCACTCTGTCTCTGGTGAACCCTCTCACTGCCTGAAGCCTCTGGCCTCTACCCCAGCTTGTATGCATAAATAAATAAAATCTTAAAAAAAAAAAAGGAAAAACAACAAAAAATAGCACACATGGTAAAAATAGGAAAGTACAAAAAATGAGATGCTAATATAAATTTTAAAATATCAGTCATTTGAAATGTATTGATTGAAGAACTGGCAGAGCTTTTGTAAGAAAGAGAACAGAAATGGATTTCTCCCCTGGCTTAGCAGTGCTGAGTGATGATGCAGGGCTGCTGAGTGGCTCTGTCCTCTCCATCTTGTATTTCAAGGTATCAACTCAGCTGTCAGCATTTTAAGATAGGGGTAAGGGAGGGAAGAGCCAAGCTTCCTTTAGAGGTTATGACACCATTCCCTGGAAGCTACCTGTTTTCCCTTGCTCACACCTCATGTGATTGAGTTTGGTCACACTTGTTTGCACAGAAGCCTACAGGTGCTCAGCAAAGAAAGGGGCTAGGAGAGGCTCTATGTGTCCAAGTAAAAAATGGAGTTGAACACTGAGGGCAGTTAGTGTTTGTCACAATATTCAGTGTAAATGGACTAAAAATTCTGGTTAAAATGCAAATATTTTATAGTTACACTAATTTTAAAATGTCTAGCTAATTGCTATCTATGAAACATCTTAATTACAAGAATTTAGAAATTTCAGTTAATAACTTCTTTTCCCTTCTTGTAAAATTATGTGTGTGTATACTTTGTATATAGTATCTAAGCTTATTGTAAGTGTACTTGTGAACATGCACACACACGGGTTGTATGTACGCATGTTGTATGCACACACAAGCTTATTGTAAGTGTGCATACAACATACACACATGTTGTATGAACACACGTTGTATGCACACACATGTTCAATATCAAACAGATATTTAATAAAATAAAGCTATTTTATGAGAAAAAAGAGAATTAAAGGTAGAAACCTTTACCAAAGATAAAGAGGATCACTATATAACATAAAATTTCAATTTCCAAAGGAACTATAACTAAATTTAGGTGAACCTCATAATAAAGTATCAAAAGCATTTGATACTTTTCTTTTTCCTTCTGGCTTATTTCGCTGAGCATGATCCCTTCTAGCTCCATCCATGTTGCTGCAAATTGTATGTGTTTATCTTTTTTGATTGCTGAATAGTATTCCATTGTGTACATTTACCACATCTTCTTGATCCAGTCATCAATTTTTGAGCATTTGGGTAGTTTCCATATCTCAGCTATTATAAATAATGCTGCAATAAACATAGGTGTGCCTGTGTCCTTTTGGATTAATGTTTTTGAGTCCTTTGGGTATATTCCTAGTAGTGGAAAGGAGGAGAAAATAGCACACAAAACAAAAACAAAAACTAGCAGACAACCATAAATAAGAGGCATAGTACAGGGGAGGGGGAGGAAACAGGACCAACACATGGGAGAAAAGAGTACAAGGGACTATGGTGATGGTTCATGGGTGAACTGGTGATGGGAAACCTATGGGGAATAGACAATAATGTAAAGGAAATCAATTTTTAAATATATTTTTAAAAAGTTTCAAAATACAGGAAAAGTGAGTAGGAAAAGAAAAGTACCAAAAGCAAACACCACTGAAGATATTTGAAGAAACTGGCAGATTTCAGCATTACATGAGGAGATTTTTAATAGAATGGGCTTAGTTCTACTTTCTAGCTATGTGATATTTGGCTGTTCCTTAAACTGTCTACAATTCTTAATGGTAAAATGGTAGCATGAAATAATAACTGCTTCTTAATGTTGCATTAAGTAAATAGCATGGATAATGTACTTAGCAAAGTATGTAGTGTGCAAGAAATATGCCATAAAATTAAATACTACTATTATTATGATACAATGTACTTGATGGAGGTGGCAGCACAGTTCAGCAATATTGGAGAAAAACAATTCTAGTTGCATTGTATAATAATGACCAGGAGACAGGAAACTCTGGAGGAAGGGCGACTGGGTATCTGGAAGCTATTTTGAGTCGTACCGAATAGGAAATAATAACCTTTTCATTTCAGCCCGCTGTTATGACCACAAAAAAAAATAAAGAAGGCAGTGAAGAAATGTGAAAAACAAACAAACAAAAAGCTATTTGATAGTGGAGTTTATGACTATGTTTGCCTTGGAGGTGAAAAAGATGGCCAAAAAATAAATATGTTCTGAGAAGAATGAGAAACCTCTAAATTCTTCAGCTTTTGTCTTTAAATGTTTTTTACTGCTATAAAATCAATTTTTTTTATTGTCTGAGTAATATATTGGAACATAATCACTGGTCAGTAGTGACTCATTGCTCAGTTTTGGTACATGTGAACATGTAAAAAAAAAAATGTGAAAACAGGAAACTCACCATTCCCATGAAATAACATCTCCTATGGGACCCTATAGTGAGCTGATGAGTGTGGAAGCCTTTATTTACTCTGGTCACCAACTTCCTAATTATCATGTTAATATATAATTCTACACTGATTCTTCCCATGATAGATGTGCATGATCACTGGGTGCAAATGTATGCATTTTCTTTAAATGTCTTTATAACGATGATTGGGTTCAAAATGAGCTCAGCCAGCTTTGATTCACTTCTGTGCAATTGTCTGGCTTAGGAAAGAGTGTCATCAATGTCACTTAACTCAGATTATCACTAAGTATCTTCAAAAAACCTGAGGCACATGCAAAACCACTACTTGGCCCTTGAGGTTTGTCAGTTAATAGTACTACTGCATTGCAAACAGAAGGTGGTTAAACAGGCATTTTTCTAAAAGGCGTATTTGGTTGCTCTAAAACCGAATAGCAAATATTGCACAATCTAAAGGAAAGAACAGTTTGTTTTGCTTTGTTTATTGCCAGTTAAATGCCAGAAGAGTTTTAAAGTAACAAAACCAGGATAAAAGAGGGAAAAAAATCAAATAAAAATTTTATGATCTTCAAATAAACCAGTATTCTTCCCCACCCCCTTCCATAACTGTACAGAACTTTGTACACCTATTGACACTAGAAACTACATAGATTTTGTTTGCTCTGCAAATGTCAGCAAGGCATCCTATAAAATCATAGCTGCAGTAATAGAATTACTGTGAGATGGAGCAGGGAAACAGACACCGTTCATATAGAGTAGATCAGTTGATGTTCCATTTCCTCAAATAACGCAAAATTTATTCTATCAAGAAAAGTTGAATGTATGCTTTCGTTTCCCTTATAAAACCTTTTGAAAGTGGCATTGTAGGTGGTTCTTCTTTAGCCAGAGCCTTGCCTCCTCTGCCCTGCATGGATGTGAGGCCAGGTCCATTTCAGCAGACCTCAACTGTGATAGCACACTGGAATCTGCACAACTTTAGCATCTGCTTGTCTTGGAATCCCAGGGGACACTGATTTGTTGAGTCTAGGGTGCCTCCTGAAATTTTCCTTGTAGAAGTTTTTAAAGCTCCCTAAATGATTCCAACAGATATCCAAGATTGAGAAGCACAGTAGTAGAGAAAGGCCAATCATGACGAGGCTTCTTTGATGGAAGAGGATGTCCAACATTTGTCAAGTCACGAGCTGCGATGCCTCCCGGACAAAGCCTGCATCTTGGTGGCTAATGCCCAGCCTTAATTCTGTTGTCCTTGTTTTAGCATACTAGGAAGCTAGCCTTGATCACTTGTCCTGGAGTTTTACTCTTCTTCCAACCAACCCCATGTTCCACCTGAAATGAAGAGTCATGGTGATTTGGGAGAGGTATGGTAAGAACATGCTAGGAATACTTTAGGTTTCCAACTTTCTCCCCATCTTAAATGCTGACACACCCTCAAGATTTTGTGTTAATCTCTCAAATCTAGCCTGTAAGTAGCTCAAATTGCCTTGCATTTCTGTTTATTTACTGCTTACATCCATCTTATCTCTTTCCTGCCTGAAGAATTTGTATTAGGTGAGGCTGAGTGGCAGAAGGAACAGACCTGCATGTGTTTGAAAGGGGGCAGACAGGAGACACTGGGGCATTAGAAAGGGGTGAAGGAGCTCTGGCAGTATGAGGAGGCACACGAGGATGTGGTGGCAACAGAGGACTCATCCTACTCAAGGCCAGCTTGCGGCACAGGCTGACACAAGGTTGAAAGTGCCTGCATATTTACGATTTACTGTGAGCATTATGTTAACCGCAGTTCTGAGTATCCAGGAAAGCTGGGAAAATCAAACTGACTAGAAATTTAAAATATCCTTAGCTAAAACAAATAGAATACAAAATGTGTCCCCATGTATATCTAGAAAAATGGCACATACCAACTCAAATCAACTTGGAATAGGATAAACTTAAACCCCTCAGCTTAGAAACATTACTGATACATAGTAAAAGGTACTGCTTGTTGTCTAACTTGAGTTATGAAACAGAACTCCAAATTGAAGATAAAAGTAATACTAGTGAAAATTGTAATGATATTGTCTAAGTAAATGGAATCATCTTTATTTACTTACTCTCACTCAGATATTCATCCCACAAATATATATTACTGGTTTTTACTGAAGTTAAACACTGCAATATTTGACATATGAGAATAAAAGAACATATATGGCTCTATCTGTTGGAACTTAATAGATGAGTGGAACACAGACATTAAACAAGAAAAATCCCCAATGGATCCATTGTCCCAGAGTGTATTTGACTTTGTGAAGAACAAGGGCAGTGGAATAGATATTTCCTAAAAGTTCAACTTTGCTTTGACTGTTCTGAGTACACTTTTTCAGGAAATGACATTTGCTGAGGTTGGTAGTGCTGAGTAGGAATGATTTTGCTTGGGAGTGGAAGGATTTTGTTTTGTGCAGAAAGAAGAACGTGCAGTATGCCGTATAATAAAAGCGCGTCATAAGGAGGTGTATTCACATCCTCATGCAAGCACAGACACCCCACCCACCAATTCACAGTGAGTATATGACAGAGGGACTCATCACCTGGCTAGCGCAATCTCTCCCAGAGTCCAGGCAGAGAGGACAGATAGCTAGAGCCAAGGGCTGAGACTTCAAAAACCAGAGCTGTGAGCCACTGAGAGTCTAAGCAAATAGCCTCTTTGTTTTTAAGAGCTCCTGAGTTCATTTCAGAAACCATTCTTGGAGTACATCCTGTGTTGGCTTGATCTTGCCTGCATCCTACTCTGAGACTTGCTAAGTTGAGACATCCCCTTATCTTGTCTGCAGTAGGCAGTTATGGCCAGTTGGGGGGGAAGGGGTTAGGGAGGGTGGTCAAAAGGGAAGGCTCTGCCACTGCAGACCAGGCACCATCTCACTGGACAAAGTGACAAGACTTGAACAACCTACTCGTATTATGAATTTTGAATAGCTGATTGGGGAAAAGACAGCCTACTGATGATTTAGAAGAAAACATCTTGCTTCTCTCTGCAAATAGCACTTCTGATTTTAATGACAAATGGGAGAAATGGCTCTCAGTAGTGACTGAGTCATTTTGTTGTAATTTTTATTTCTGATGTATTTTGAAAGTCATATGTATATTTTTCTAAGGACTTTGAGCTGTGCTGTACTTCCGCAAAGTAAAGTTCTTGTTCTCCTGAGAACTCTTACATCTCTTATTTGAATTTGAAAAATTTAGTCCTTTTGACCAAGACAGGTGGGCGAGGGGCTTGGCAGGGACTCATCTTGAAGCTGAACTACTTGTTCCACGAGTCATCACTTCATCTATTATTTTTTCTTGGTGTTAAATGTATATTTCAGTAGATTTCAGTAGATTTAGATAATTCATTCTCATCCCAAAATTTACAATTAATTCATTGTTTTGAATATCTGCCCACCCCAGCTAGTTTCCTCTCCTCTCTTTCCCCAAGTACCACTTAGTGAACTGAACCCTAAGTTTTGTACTTTCATGCATGGCTAACCCCAAGTTATGTCTGGTTGGAATTATTGGAAGTATTTCAAAATATAATGGAGTTTCAACTTTTGCTGAGTCATCCCAGTGCTGATTTAGATTCCTGGTTTTGATGCCAGAATAGACACAGTCTCTGAAATTTCCTTCAGCTCTGTCTACCACCCAGACCTACCTCTTCTCTGTCTCAGAGCCAAGACTCTCATGAGTCACTTTGCTCTTGAGAATGAATAAGTTCCCTTGGCCAATTCTCATCGGATGTACCCTATGGTGAGATCACATCTTATTCAAGGATAGACAATAACTTGTACAAAAAAAAAAAGTCTTACTTGTAATTGCCTTATTGTAAGCAAATCTTAGGCAAAAACTCATTTGCACACATTAAATAATATTCCCAGTCTTTAGCTAACAAGCAAATAAAACTGAAAAAAAAAAAATGGGCGGCATAATTACAGCTGAATACCCTCACATTGGTGAAGTCCACGGATCAGTACTCCTGGCATTGTGGGGGCTTGTTAGAAATGCAGAATCTCAGAGCTCACCCCTCCTACTAAATCAGAAGCCACTTTAATAAGATCATTCAGTGATTTATATGCTCAATAAATTTGAGACCCTTGGCTTAATGCATATTAAGGAATCTTTATTTCATTCTGAATCCCGGATACTCAGCAGAGTGATTCTCATGATCATGGCCACTGTTGGGTGGGTCAGCTGCTGAAAGCAGCACAGGCCTTCCATTAATTGTATTTTCTGGTCTTTTGACATCTTGGGCCCTTGGTCACCTGTGGGAGACTGCTCCCTGGGTTGCCTCAATCCTAAAGGTAACAGGACTCCCCTTGACCACACCTTTCAAATGCAGACCAATCCAGAGCACAAAGGGTCACTGTCTCCCTGCCCTGATGCCCAGAGCCAGGTGCCAGACAACGAGGGACAGTCCCTGTTTCCCAAAGCTCCTGAGCCCTAAACAGGAATTACAACTGACTAATCCTAAACCTGCTCACCTCGCCTCAGGCAAAAGCCACAATAGAGGCTCCGCATTTCCTCTGGCTCCCTCTCTGGCCAACCTGGTGCTTGCTTCCCTTCTGGGCCCTTTGAGGCCTGGCACTCCCCCACCCCTGACTAGTGAGTAACAGACTATCTTCTCAATGGCATTGCCTGGGGATCTATTAGTCTCACCATCCTGAATAATAATAAAACCTGCAGCTTGCACCTAGGACAGTGTCTGCGGGGGGGGGGGGGGGGGGGGGGGGGGGGGGGGGGTGAGTGGGACACAGCAGTCTGCCTCCCATGGCCTGCAGGAGCAGCTCCATCTGGTAACTGGGAGTATGTCTGCCTCCCATATTATTGGGGGAGAATTACATTTGAGGATAACTCACTAAAGCAGTAAAGGTTTTAGGTGATTGGTGAAGGAAAAGGAAGAAGTAGGGAAGTTATAATATTTTATAGAATCATTGGTTCCAGGAGGAAAAGCTCTGAGCAGCCTCTCTGTTCATCCAAAAGCAACTCAAAGACGGAGGGTTCTGGGAGGCAGGCCTCTCCCTGGTACTTGAGGGAACCCTCAGTCTCCCTGCCTGGGATGGGCGCAGGGGCCCATTCTCTGTGGCTCATGATGTGAGAATTATCAGAAGGTAATGACAGTTTTCAGGAGGTTTGACTTTATCCCTGGTATTAAAACAAATGCCAGAGATACAGAGATACATGTGTGTATACTACTGTGTGTGTGTGTGTGTGTGTGTGTGTGTGTGTGTGTATGCACACACTTCCCATTGAATTTTTTTTTAAGAAACCTAATAGAGAGTAAACAACTTTTAAAAAGAGGCATTTTACTTGAAAGGATTATCATCTGATCACAGAACAACGGTGGTTCAGAGCTACAAAATAATGTTTGTTTCTGTTCTGGGGCATGTGCTTTCCATGGTCATATGATAAAACACATCAGTAGCTGGGGGTGGGGTGTCTCCTGCCTACCCAGCCCCCACAGCCCATCAGCTGTTCTTATATTTTCTTTGTCCTCCAGGCCTTGGCTGAGATTGGAAGGCAGAAGACAGACTGAATTCTTCTATCACATTACTGTCTCCCTGAGCAATCTTTACTTCTGGGTTAGGAAACTGTGTTCTTTTCCTTAAAATTTTAAATACTTAATATTTTTTTTTTAATTAGAAGGATTATTTAAAAATACATCAGTCTCAGATATTCCTTGTAATGAAGGAACAGTGTCAAGGGGATCAGAAGGACATTTTTTCAGATGTTTAATCTCTGTCTTCACTGGCCAAATGTATTCCAGTCATGCTCTATCCCACAGTTATTTTTCTTCAAGGCTGCTGAGTGCAGTTATTGGGGTTGAAGAGACGAAACTTGAGAGAGAATCTATTTGTGCCTGGAAAGCATCTCTCATGGAATGGCTCCTACATGAAGGATGAAAAAGAGAGCGCCTTCAGTAATGGCTCATTTTCCATGGCAAACAGCTTTATTTTCTCGTGAGAAGGACGACAGGGGTGTTGCTATAAAGGCCTGGGACTCACACTTAGGTTTTCTTCCCAACGTCAGCACTGAGTGACAGCAGCAACTTGTAGTCTGATGAAAATAGTGATAATCAGTCCTGTGTGGCTATGTCACACCTTTATCAAATGAGTCTCTTTCCACTTTCTCTCAAGGACTCTCTCCTTTCCACTGTGAAAGTCCCATGTCCAAAAAATGCCAAGGTCTGGGCCACCTACCTTTGTGCTGCAAGCTGGGTCCCCTAGAGCCAGCACGGAGCAGCCCTATGCATTCATAGTTGTTTACATCTGAATCTTCCTTAGGTTATTTTACAAAAGGTAAACAAAAGAAAATATTATAAGTAGGAAACAAACAAACAGAGTCTGTGTTTGGTAGAAATTTAACTGAAATGTTCACATTTGAGTGTGAGTCATAGGTAAACATTGAATATAAGTGTGAGCCTGGTTTGAGTGAACTACAGAGAAAAACTATTTTCAGTTACATTTTTATTAAGCACACACATTTTATTATTTGATAGCCCCACTAATTTGAACTTGGGGAGATTTGATGATTGCATCCTCGATTTGTAGTCTGCTATAAAACAATATAATAGTATTTTTCTCTCCAAGTTTCCTTTGGGGATTTGACCATCTACATTCATATGAGTGGAGTGAGTATTGGAGTGTGGCTAAAAAATACTGGAACATAATTAATGAGTGGCAATATTTCCGGTCAAAAGTCTATGTACTTTGGCTTGAGAAAAATCCAGGTTCAAGTGCAAATCCCCCAATGTACTATCTTCATGAACTTTAGAGGATCATTTTTCTTCATGGGCCCCAAAACTAAGACAACTCAAAGCATCCATCCCACATGATATTGTGAGGTTCACTGAGAAAATGAAAGTAAAAATACAGGGTAACAAGGAAAAAATAATCAAATGTTGACTTATGTCAAATATGCAATGTCAGAGAGTACATAGCATTTTGGGATTATGAGCAAAGCAAAACAAAATACTGTTTCTGAGATAAAATATCAACAGTGATTTGCATCATTTTTCTCTCATTGTGACAAATGACCACAGACAGAAAATCCTGCTACCTAGGGACACTTTGGACATTTTCTTGTGTTCAGTATTAATGCTGCTCGGTGTGCTAAACAGACTGAGGAACCCTCACTATTCCCCTTCCTGGCTGTGATTAGCAGCTTCCTACTTCTGGGCAGTTGCCCCCAGTTGACTGACTCTACTTCCCCCACCTGGGGGGACACTGGGTTCTTTGAGAGGCTACAGCAGGAGTCTTCCCGGCCAAGGAAGGGCTGCCAGCAAGGACCTGGTAGGGAAGGGGTGTGTACAGAAGTGGACGGGGCTGGGACTCTACATTCATTCCTTTCAGCCCATCTATGTGGCTCACAGAAAACACACTCACAGGCCACAAAGAAGAGTTTAAGGATCTGCCCCGAGCATTCTCTCAGCTTGAGGCAGCAGCGCTGGGCGGCTGCAGTCTGAGCACGGTCACCAGATCTGAGGTTCCTTTGAGAAATTATCTGGAAGCCCAAAGAGTGACTCCCATTTCTAAGTTGGGCTTTCCATTCAGACCATTTCACTGGCTATGCATCAAGGTCTCAGAAATGGAGACTTCCCACCAGAAAATATTCCCCTGCTTATCACACCAGAATAGTCTGCAAGGCTTCTCTCCGACAGCGGCTCCTTCACGGCTCCCACAAGGTCTGCGACCAGGTGCTGGTGCCCAGCCCACGAGAGGGGCAGCGGATGTTATGGCTTAGATTTTCCTTCTTGCCTTGGCCACCTCACTCCTACACATTTTTTTTTTGGTTTCCCCTTCTTAGAGCTCCCCATATTCCACCCATCTTTATTGCTGCCACTTACTGAACTTGGGTTCATTCCTATATGACTCATCAGGACTTTGAGCCCTTACTTGGTTTTCCTCCAATTTTCATGACATTATCCACCACTGTGCAGGTTCACTGCTCTACCAGCACCCTATATTTGAGGTTTATGGACTTCCTCCATTCCCTCCATCTTAAACCTTTGCCTCATTTCTAGTTTCTTCTCATGGTACACACCCTGGCACTGCTGTCTCAGAAATGCCCCTTTCTGAAATCCCATTCCTCTCCTTCCTCTTCCCCCTCCATGCCCCTCACCAAGCAAGCCTTCATACCATCATTATCTTCATCTCCCTGTCCCCTAGGCTATATGCTCCAGTTGTCTCACTCAGTCCTTCTGGTCCTGAACACAGGATTATAATTAAAAATTCACACTCACCATGTCTATCCATATTCTCACCACAATAAGTCAGCAGTTATTTGTTGAATGATAACGCTGGTTGAATGATAACACTGGTCAAAACGATCTCTCTCCTCCCCTCTCTCTTGCACCTTTCCCTCATCTCCCTCATTTCTTCTCCTTAGCTTAGTTACTCATTAAAGACCTATATTTTATGAAATTGAAGACCATATCAATGATAAAATGCTCCATTACATTATGCACCACACAGAATGAAAAAATGCTGCCAATTAACATTGTGAAATGCCATCCATTGTAAGATGCATTTGGCTTTCAAAACTGTTAAAATATGAAAAAATATGCATCTTATAATATACAAAGTAATGGTATTTGTGCGATCAATGCCAAGATACTTCTCCCTTAGATATTAAATTTCTCAAAATAGACCAAGCTGTCAATTTCTGCCTTCCTACTTCCCAGATATTCCTTATCCCACTACAATCTGGCTGCTGCTTCTAATGCAACCACTCACTTGAAAATCACCAGTCACGTTAGAATTGTGCAATCCAGGGATGGTATCTTAATCTAAACCTCCAAGGGCCGTGGAACTGACCATGCTCTTTCTTCATTTCCTCGCTCCAATTATGCCTGTTTCTTTATAATTTTAGTTAATCTGCCTCAGTTCCTAGAACTGTTTAATTTTCCTTTATCAAGCACTAGAGTTTTTTTTTTTTCTTCATGGTTACAGTTGCTACCCTTGCCATCTGTAATTCCTCTCCTTCCTTTCAAAACCTCCCAAACCCCCTTCCCCAACAGCTCTTGTCCAGGTCACTCTGTCACATCCGTGTTGCTAAATTCAACCTCCTTTCGCCATCTCCATTTTACCTGACTCTCAGTGGCACTGGGCACCTTCTGAGCACTTGTCCTTCCCCTGTCATCCAGGGAGCTTGCCTCTGTTTTTCTTCTGTCCCCCTGTGCCCCTTCTTCCTGGCTCCTTTTCAAACCCTGACCCCCAAGCTCAGTCCTCGGCAGTCATTTTCCTGGTGATTGCTCCAGCAAAATGCTTTACCTATTGCCGACCTCTCTCTAAAGACTAACTTGTATCTCAGCTCACACCTCTCTGGAGACTCTGGACTGTCAGACCTCACTGGTTATCTAATCAGCATCTCAAACCTACGGTGGCCAGAGATGCTTTGTTCTTCTACCATCTCCTCCACTTCGGGAAATGACAACTCAGTCTTTTCTGTTCCTTAGGCCAAAAGATAAGTTTTATTCCTAATTCCTCATCCACCCACATGCTACCCTTCCACTTGGTTCTAACTGTTGAAATATAGCAAGGATCCAATCACCTCTCCTTCCCTGAGCAACATGCTGGCATAAGTCATGGTCATTTAGCACCGAAATTATTCCCTTAGCCTCATTCCTGTTCTACTTGTTCTCTTTGCCATCTCACACTGCTGCATTGACAACTCATTCCCAGAAAAACATCCAGAATAAGTCCTTTGACGCAGTCAGGGTGACTGTATGCATATATAGGCCTACACCTCTTTAATTGCTTCCCACCTCACTCAGAAGAAAAGCCCAGGATTCTCTTCAGACCTGGAATTCCTCTCTGTCCATTCTGCTCTCCACTCTCCACTATCTGTGATGCTGCCACAATGCCAAGAATCTATCACTTCACAGCCTTTGCTGGTTCCGGTCTCTCTGCCAAGAGTGCGCTTCTTAGATTTCCTTGTGGTTTATTCCCTCATGTGCTTCTTGTTTCCCCTTAAGCGTCACATTGGCTTATTCCCTAACCATGCTTTTGTAAAATTATTTTCAGTTTAACAACCATCTCACTCTTTCATCTTTTCGTTCTTGCCTTAATTCTTGGTTATCTATGACTCTCATTGATCGCACACTCTAACCATTTTTTAAAGTCAAGGGTAGTATTTTAAATACAAATGTTTGAATAATAATGCTGAATTGTGCCTATCCTTGGACAAAGTAAACATGTGGTCAGGACTGAAAATTTAACTTTTATAGACATTTATAAATCAAATTCCATTGGGGCCTCCCCGGTGGCGCAGTGGTTGGGCGCTGCGCTGTGGAGCTGTCGGCAGCAGCGACGCGAGTTCTACGCCCGGCCGGGGAGAATCCCACATAGTGCGGCAGACCTCTCCTGCCTCCCCCGCTGCTCCCCTCAGCAGTGTATCTCTGATCTGCCTGTTCTGCTCCTCACTCTGTCTCTGGTGAACCCTCTCGCCGCCCCACACCTCTGGCCTGTACCCCAGCTTGTATGTATAAATAAAAAATAAATATTTTAAAAATAAAATAATAAATAAATAAATCAAATTCCATTATAAACATTTTCCCTTTCAACTTGCAAGATTTTAAATACTGGACCTCAGCCAGGGTCCTCAGTACTGAATGTGGGAAAATATCCATTGAGTTTTTCTCTCCAATGACTAAAAATATCTCCGTTATTCCATGGAGAATTAGCTTAATGTTTTTATTAAAGGGAAGGATTTATGATTGAAAACTTGTGATAGAAAATATATATATTTGAAAATCAGAGCATCTTAAAATTATAAATACTGAGGAATCAAATACCACTAAGTGGATACTTAAGTATTTTGTAGGTGCTAACGTTTCAGGATTGGAAATCTTGCCCAGAAAGATAATTGTCCTCGGAGAATACATTCTGTTTTCCAGTTTCTTGAGGTGATTTCAAAACATTTTTCCCTTTCAATTTATCCACATTTGAAGTAAAATGGACTTGGTCACTGGTGGTTTAAGCAGCAGGCAGACAGCCATTTTGATCCAGTGTTCATGCAGAATGGTCTGGTGGTGTTCCTCTAGTCAAACACCTCTGTGTTCTCAGCATAAACACACAAGGACTTACAGAAGTTTCTGCAGACAGCCTGGTGCCCTTGTCTTCTGCCACACTTGGGTTCTGTTAAATTACCCTTATCAGCTTTCAAAGGGCAAATTGATGGAATTCTTAAAAGTTAGCATTGTCTATAATTGGAGTAAACAAAACTTGCCTCCCCCGAGCTTTTAGCACAACTCTAGAGCAAGACTGTGTGTGTGAGATGATCTGTCTCCGCAACCCCTGAAGCTGAGTCATGGTTCTGTAACTAGCCGCCCCCACCCCAGTCCCAGTTTGCACGGATGGAATGACCTCACTCTCTTCATGGAATTCCTATTTCTTTCTCTCCCCCTTTTCCTGACCAACAGTAAGTAAAGCCATCAATTATTACACTGTCTTTTTCATCTAACTGTCAAAAGGCCACAGAGATTGGAGGAGTTATGTAAAATATCCACATATGTCTTTTGTGTATTTTTCTATCTATAAAGCAATACAGCAGGTATTCTAGTTGTCAGCTTTGGAAACTTCTTTGGTCTAACTAGAAAACTAACAATATAAAAGCATCCTATTGAGAAATTCCCAAGGAGTAAAAGTGTTTTTTCACATTTCTCTCTAGAGATCTTTCCATGTTTACTGTGGCGTGTGTGTGTGTGCTCACGCGCGCACATGTGTGCATGCACACATGCACTTAATGTAAGGCAAGGGAGTTTTAAGCTTCTGTGGACTGCTTAATTTTCCATGTCCTAATAAAGCGATTCAATGGAATGCCAGTCACTCATTCTCAATGTGTCCCCAGCTCTTCAAAGTACAGTAAATGATAAAATAGGAAAGCTTTCCTTTCTCGAGAAAGTTTTATTATCATGATGTCTGAGTGTCTAAAAGTTGGCGTATGGTCATTCATTATGTCTTTCTAAGGAACATGCCACATAGCATATGCAATCTATTCATGATATTTTAAATTCTACAATACAGATTCTTGTCATTTTGTAGGACTAAGAATGGAAGCTCAACTCTAAATACATTGCTTTTGGAGTTCATCATTTTGTATTTTGAAATATTGTCATCAAAATTTACAATTGCTTATCATGTTTGTTTGTTTTTTAAAATTTATTTATTTATGCATACAAGAACTTGGGTGTAGGCCAGAGGTGCGGGGGGTAAGAGGATTCATCAGAGACAGAGTGGGCAGCAGAACGGGCGGATCTATTGAAATACACTGCCAAGTGGAGCAGCGGGTGAGAGGGAGAGGTCTGCTGCGCCATATGGGAAGCTCCCTGGGCGGGGATCGAACTCATGCTGCAGTGGCTGTGGACAGCTTCATAGTGCTGAGACTTAACCTATTGCAGCACCAGGGAGGCGCTGCTTATCATGTTTGGAGCAGCTTTCTTTTCCAACATTCTAGACTCCACCATGACCAACCAAGAGTATCAGAGGTAAATGAAATACAGGCAACCAGAATAGATCAAAAAATGTATGTCTGAAAAGGATCAGAAAAAACAAAGCAAACAGCCCTACTTTTTAAAATCATGGAAATATGTTCATGCACTATATATTCCTACATACCTCTCCATATCAGAAAAAAAATCATCCAACTTATTTTATTCATGTTCTTGAACCTCATTTCTGTTCTCTTATTCAAAAGGACATCTGGTATATGAGCCTGGCCTGTGTTACTGTGTCTTTTATATTATGATTGACTTCTTATCCACTTACTGTCATTTACATCTTTCCCAAAATGGAGACAACTCTTCTGGTTAAAAGTCATGGGATGATAATTAAGTTGTCTCATTAATTCCATAATTCCAATGTAAAAATGTGGCAGATAACACTAGAGAGCATGTTTTTGTAACTATAAAGATATGAAATAAAACAAATATTAAGATAAACCTCAATTTTTATTTAAAATTTTTAAAAATAATTTGTATTACCTGTTTTTATTACTATCTACCAATAGCTGACCCATCAATTTCCAAATTTTAGAAAAGATAGCTGATACTCCCCATGTTTTATCAGGGGCAGAACAGGGTTTATTATTCTGTGCTTTATTCACTCTAATTTCAGAGTAGTTTTCTAAGTGTCCATCTTAGGAAGTGACTGTGAAAGCACTGATGTTTTCCTCTCCCCACCTCCCACCAGAGTGAGGGATATAATCCTATATTTATACCTAGTCTCATATTAGTTTCCTTAGAAAATGGACTTTGGGAGATGGAGGTTTGCGTTCTATTTCCTCCGTCTTCCCCAGTGTCTTTAAGAGCAATCTTCGTGTGGGTTTGAAAAGTAAGGTGGATGCGAGGAACTAGACCTTGGCCACAGCCAAGCCCCTGCTGGCCCCCTGGAAACTCAAGCTAGGACTCCTGCAGAATTTTTCTGACTCAAGGCCTATTGTACACTTTGTACCCAGTTATGGGTATGGGTTGCCCCAAACAGAGAATGTTTCCTTGTCAGGAGGCTCCCCACAGCTGTGGGTATCTCTCTGAAAGGGAAAGATTGTCCCCTAGCAAGTCTTTGGTAAACAGGGAGTCTCTCTGGAAGTCTAGCTGGTGATCAATCTCATCCTTGTGTCCATTACACTTAAACATATATGTGCACCCCAAAACTGTCTTTTTATATGTGTGTATACACATTCATGTGCTATAAATCTGTCCTTGTATAAATTGTTTATACTATTGTATAACATAAGTTCTTTATAGAAAAAAAGGGTAGAGGTGACAAAACACGTTTATGAATTTCTTTACCTATTCCTCAAACCACATACCAACGGTCCACCTCTGTGGACCCACTGAAGCCTGGTCTCTACCCATCTCCCAGCTGAAGCCATTTTGCTCAGCAACAGGGCATCCTAATAAATCAGACATTCGTGAGAGTGATAAATATGGTTGAAACGATGTTTTAGGAGGGAGAAAAAATTTTCCCTGCATGAAGAATATTAATAATAATTCACAGTGCAGTGTTACTCCATCACAGGGACTCTTTTTCAAGGATGTGGATTGATCTCCATTTGGCTTCTCTCTGCATCCCCCGACCCTATTCTGCGCCCTTGGCAATTCCTTCTGTCTTGTGCATTCGACTTGTAATGACTCATCTAGTGCAGTGTAATCATTTCTCTAACTTTTATTCGAGAAGTATGGCTTGCCTCAGCAGACGACAATGGGCAATTCAGTCCCATTCCATCACTGACAGACAATTTAATTTACTTTACCAAAACGCTTTGCTTTACCTCTAACTCCTTCTAGATGAACTGTTCAGTAATAATTATATCGCTGTAGTCCCCAGACATGCTTTGTTCCTAATACAAAGACCACATACAAATATGAAGGTTAGAGATTATTTTTGTTCTGTTGAAGATCAACTTCACTTCCTTTATTGTAACCATACATAGTATTTATAGTCAGTAGAACTTCGTAAATAATAAATAAAAATACACATATTTTGCAAGGAAAATGTATGCTTATTATAATTGAATTATAATTTTAAAAACTTCAGAAGGAATTTTGATATGATCAAGATTTTTTAAAAAGGTAAGACTAACTTGAAATTAATTAAGTAGTTTAAGACAGCATTAAATTTGTTGAGAAACCCTCTTTCCAGCCTGACTGCCTGAATTTGAAGCTCAGCTCTCTGCTTACTGGCTGTGTGAGCTGACCAACTTACTGTACTTTTCTGGACTTCAGTTCCTTTGCTATACCTGCCATGGAGAGTTGCTGTAATGCTTAAGTGAATTCATATAGGTAAAGTAGTTAGTAGTTACTAAATACCGTGTTAACTGGTATTTAGTAATTATACTAAAAATTTAACTAATTTGTCTGAACTCTTCTAAAATAAAATTATCCATTTTCACAGGAGCTTTTCAGCCTTAATTTGCAGCTACATTAGTTCAAATTTCTTATACTTTGAGTTTCTTACTGATATCAAGGATAAAATAGACATGGGAAGAAATTATCATTTCTTCAATACTCAAGTGCCACATATCCATTGTTATAACTGAATGTTCATAACAAATGTTCCTGAAAGTAAAGAAGGGAGGAGAGAACAAATGGCTTCCCTGAAAGCACAGGGCTTCTAGGTAGCAGAAGTTAGGTTCATGCCTACTGGTGTCTGGCTCTAACATCACTCTATCAGATGACCTTGAATAGAAAGAGGTTAAATAAAAGAGTATTTTACAGATGGAGGATGACTGGGATAGCTCGTTCTCTCCTCTTTCTGTTTTTCCCTTTTCGCTTTCTCCCCTCCAAGCCACTGACACCCACAAAGAAGGAATCGAGCATTATCTTAAATGAAGTGTGCCTCTGGATTTGATATATTATAAAATGTGACAAATAAAATACACCTACTCTGACCCGCCCCAAGCAGTAGGGGGCAAGCTTCAGAGTCAGGGCAATGGCTTCAGCGCTTCCTGAGCTTGAGCATTTGTTCACTTGCAGTAGTTTTCATAAGTAGTGAGACATGTGCTAACCATTCCACATGGTAAATACAAATCAAAATGATAAGTGAAGGCATGTTTGGATTTTGCTCATGAATCAACCATTGTTCTGATGACAGAATCTGCCATGCTTTAAGAAACTACCTCTCCCATTCCCATTCCCCACACTGGGCTGAGGCCGACCCAGCTCAGGTGCCACTGGGCCTGAGTCCTGGCAGTTTGCACACTTCTGTGCTAACTCTCACCCAGGATGAGCTTCTGGCTGCCTGTGCCCCGCGGCCAGTGCAGGGACTGCAACTGAATTATTTGGGAACATGGAGAGCAAGTAAACTGGGATTTCTATTTGTGAGAAGAATAAAGGCAACTCCTGCTGGCAGTCATCTGTGTTCTTCATGAAAAGAGCATGTAACAAAACGGAGACAGAAATATTTCCCACCCTGGATCTAAGCCCTGACCCAAGACAATGAATGCCCCAGGTATGTGTGAGTGACAAAAGGCCCACTTTATAGTCTTTCTACTTAAGTGTCTACTTTCTGCTTCAGTTAGAGTTCCTTTACTTGCAAACAACAAAGGTCTGCACATCTTACTTACCTCTCTGTCATTTTTCTTTGAATCCCTTTGGGGTTAAAGTGTTGAGCCTCCTGTTTCATTTACCCTAAGAATCATGCAATATATCAATCATCATGCAGCGGAACCCCTGGATTCTGTTGGTAAATAATGTCATAATATTTTTTTCTTCCTCATTCTTTTTTAAAATATGATTGTGAGAGATTCTTTGCAGGAAATGAGTCCCTTTCATAAATGAATGACAATAGGCTGATTAGCTGAGCAGGACATGATCTTCTCAAATCTCTGTGTTTTCAAAATTTTTAAATATATATTTCCATTGTACTATATATATTTAACTGGGCAAAGTTCATTGAGAATAACATTTGTTAAATGTGAAGCCATCTTTTTCTATAAAATTGATGATGAGTAAAGTCACTTGATAAATCTTAAAGAAATCTAATAATGGCTATAGAAATTATAGCATAATAGGTATATGTTTATTTCAGACATGGTTTGGTCATTAAAACATTTTTTTCCTCATAACTTGAACACTGTAAGATAAAATAGCAAGATGTTTCTCATTTACTGATATCCAATCTTCTATGTTTAAATCTTTATCCAAATTTTTGAATTTTCTTCTCCAGTACATGACTATACCCTAACATTGTCTGTTATGGTCATCACTAGTTGATCATAAATATTGATTGATTTTTTTTTCTGCTACTTTAAGCAAGATCTTAAATGCTGACTGTGAAATTAGAAATTGAACCTTGCTCCATCATTTAGAGATGAAGAGACCAAGTCCATCATGGTGAAATTTTTTACTAAGTCTTAGAACCAGTCTGTGATAAAATTGTAATAGCTCTTATCCTGGGTTTATGCTTTTATGATAGAGTTGATTCGCTTATCTGTTGGCTCAGGTTCTTATATATTTTGTAGTTGATATTTGTCTTCCTGGTTCATTTCTATTTCCTTCCTTTCTAAAAGAGAAAAATTAAGTTGAAGAAAACACCTCTGTAGGTAGTAATAACAGAATTTCTGCAAAAACAGGAAACTTTTAAATGTGACACCCTTTGCTACAATGGAATAAACAGGAAATGAATAAAATAAGTTATGATTTGAATCACATAGATCTTTCATCTCTGCTCATTAAACATATATTTCAGGGTCAATTCCTTTCTCTTTGGGCTTGGAGTTAGTAATTATTAGATACCATTTGTTGGTGGTTGAGCACTTGCTCTGTGTCAGGCTATGTATTAGTCTGCTGCGGCTGCTGTAACAAAGTGACACGTACTGAGGGACTGACACTACAGAGATTCGTTTCTCTACAACTCATCTCTGGAGGTTGGAAGTCTGAGATGAGGTTGTCAGCAGTGTTGATTTCATCATAAGCATCTTTCCTTTGTGTGTAGATGCTTTTCTCCTATGTCTAAACATGGCTGTCCTTCCATTTGTGTATGTTCTCCAGTCTCCTATTCTTAGAAGAACATCAGTCATACTGGGTTGGGGCCCACACTAGTGACCTCATTTAATCTTAATCAACTTTTTTAGATTCTGTCTCTAAGCACAGTCGCATGCACAGGTATTCAGAATCAGTACCGCAACATGGTAGCATCTTTTGGGGGAGACACAATTCAGCCTGTAACAAGCTGTATTTATATCACACTTAAATATTTTGCAATTAGATTAGAATGCACAATATTACCCTCATTTCACTGAACTTCTCATTCAGAGAGGTAACATATTCAAGAGCATATCACCTTATGGGATAAAACCAAGCTTGAATATATTTTTGTCTAGTTTACAAATTTTGCTTTCCTCACCAAGTAAGACCTTAAAGAGATTAATGTGCATTTAATATTTAACTGTACAGAAAAGATGAAATTTTAGAAATGGCCTCATTGAACTCTATCCAATCATTTTTAGAGAGAACCCACTTTTAAAATGCTGTCTCCCAGCTCCCTACCATTTCAAGAGCAGATTTTATTCTATAAAAAACAATTCTAGGAAGTTTGTATTTATATTCATTTTCTGAATATATGCACAGTCTTAATAATGAATTCTTGAAATATGCATGGTGAGAATATTTGTGTGAGTTGTGGTATGTAGTTGTGGCTGTGTGTGTCCATATACTCAATATTCGTGGTGACCAAAGGGACATCTAATACTGGGTCTAACCCTGTCTTGTCTCAAACTCTTTAGAATCTTAATTCATGACTACTGCATAAAAAGAAACCAGATTTCCAGTGCAAAGTGTAGCATGACTTATATCAAAATCTATGGAATAAGCTATGACCCTGGTCTTGCTAAGACATGTATCACTCTAGTTTTCCTTGTTAAGAAGTTGTATGATGTAATTTCTATCTTTAAGATCTGATGTATTTAAATTTTCATCATGATTCACAAATTTTATTCCCACTTTAGTATTTTACAAAAAAAAATCAGTAATCGTGTTTTAAAAATAAAATGTGTCCATCAATAGAAGATTAGATCAAGAAGATATGGCACATCCACACTATGGGCTACTATTAAGTCATTAGTGAAAAAATAGAAAGTTGCCATTTACAGCAAAATGAAAAGAGATCAAAGGAATCTTCTGTAGTAAAAGAAATCATAATGACAAAGAAAAATATTATTCATTTCATAATGGGTGATTCAAGAAAGTAAAATATTTTAAAAAAATAAGAAGGCTTAATAAATGAAGTGAGGTTTCTGAGATTAAGAGGGAAAATGGAAGGAGAAACAGTCAAAGGAGATATAGAGGGCCTCCCTGGTGGCACAGCAGTTAAGCACTGTGCTGTGGAGCTGTTGGCAGCAGCGACACGAGTTCAACACGTGGCCAGGGAGATTCCCACATGGCACCGCAGACCTCTCCTGCCTCACAGCTGCTCCCCTCAGTAGTGTATTTCCATTGATCTGCCTGTTCTGCTTCCCACTCTGGTAATGCCTCTCACCGCCCCACGCCTCTGGCCTTTAATGCAGCTTGTATGCATAAATAAATAAATCTTTTTTTTTAAAGGAAATATAGAAGTTTGTGGTGGGAGAAAAAAAGAAATTCGGGTTAATCTAAAAGTCATAGTAAGAACAGTAGAACGTACTAAGATTCCCCTTCATTGGAGTCTTTCTCTTTTCCTGTTGTATAAGATGAGAGATGTATACGATACATAAACTCATAGGTGTCGATGCTGATGGAGAAAATCTAATAAAGAAGGAAAAATTGATGATACAGTGGAAAAGGGTAAAAGAACTCTTGTTTGAGACAGGACTTTTCTGATTATAAAAAACAAACAAATGATAAAACATGGGAGGAAGTAGTAAAAAGGATAGATACAAATTTCCAATTTTTAGATGAGCAGTTTCTGGGAGTATAGTGTGCAGCTGGCAACCATTTTTAGTGATATTGTGTTGTATATTTGAAAATTTCAAAGAGAGTAGATCTGAAAATTTTCATCACAAGAAAAAAAAACTGTAATTATGTGAGATGACTAACTTGACTCACTGTGGTCATCATTTTGCAGTATACAAAAATATTGAAGTATTACAGATTGTATGCCTGAAACTAACACAATGTTATTGATCAACTATATCTCAATAAAACTAGAGAAGAAATTATATTTTAACAGTAATATTTAGTTAGTTAAAACATTTGGTACAGATGAGAAGTTTCAGTATGCACTTTAAAAAAAAAAACCTCATATTACTCAAAAAAAAAAGATTAAAGGAAAGTCTTAGTGGTCAAGGATTTTAATTTTCATTGCTTTTCATTTTATATTGTATGTTTCCACTAAATAGATAGAATTTCTTCACACATTTTTGTTTAAAATTTATTTTTAAAATAAGGATTTTGAAGAACGTGCTTATTCATTATAGAAATTTAGAAAATACAGACATGTATATAGAACAAAACAAAATTCACCCTAGATTTCATTGCATAGCTTTGAATAGAAAGCACGTGTTGATGCATGTAATTTGTATTCCACGATATGTTCTTCTTATTAGCTTTGTCACTTCGCTGTATATTGTTCTCTGTAAGTCATTCACTCTAACAGTTCCTGTCCTGAACCTTGATCACATGGGCTGCCACTAAGCATAATAACTGTGCCAAAACTAACATGTGCTCATGTACCCTCTTCATAGCCTTGGTTATTTTCTGTTACTTTACATGGAGGGGATGAAGCCTTCCATAATGACTCAAAGAACTGGCTGAGAGAGAGAGCCGAGAGAGAGTCTAGACAAGAATTCTCTCCGAGTGACTTTTTCCTGTGACTTTCCAGTGGCTCATCTAGTTTTCTAAGCTCATTTGACAGCCATTGTTAGTTGGAAACCAATACCATAAACAAGCCATCGATGTTATGAAACAGTAGCAATTAATATCATGTGATATTTTGACTATTATTTAGGAAAAAATGCATGCAACTATAGTGATAAGTCTTTGAAAATCAATGTGTGTACCCAATCCGGGCATGTGATTTAAGTCAAATAAGCTTCGAAGGGGAACTATTAGCTAGTGGAGGCGCCCGCAAAGCACAGATGTGAGAACAGGAGGAAAGTGCAGATTTTGTCACTACCCTGGGATCTTGGTTTTAGAAGCTGCCAATGTCATTTGCCATTGAATCCAGATGAGAAACTACCCTGGAATGACAGCTGACAAATAGCAGATGCCTTCAGAGTAGCAAATTCTGATATCTTGTGTTAATATGTCTTTATGGGAATTCACAGCATTCTCTAGGCAGTAGGCCAAGAGATAAGCACAAGAGATTTGAAATAGGAGTGGAACTGGTGTAGGCTAGGATAGGAGTGGGTGTTTTGAAGTTCATTCTTCTTGGCAAACTGGAGCTGACCCTCCTCACCCTGCCACCATGAATTCTAAGAGCTAAGCAGGTGTTGGAGGATTGTGTCTTGGGTGCTTTTTGGAAGTAGGTGGAAGTAATCGTAACTCTGGTCCAAGGATGCCAAGGTAACTGACTTGCATAGTGCACTGTCAGGTCTCTGCAACTCTTGATGTATGTTGGCTTCACTAGCAGAATAGGTGTAACTGGCTTAGATAAACAGATTTCCTCTTACTTGGGTGCTTTTGCCAACAGGGGGATGTGCAATGTTCCTGCTTCACTCTTGGTTTTTCCCTGGAAAAACTCATCATTTCAGGAGCTTTCATAACTGGAGGGCATGCTGACATTTTGCTATGTCTTAGGTAATTACAAGACTTTTTTGGTAACAAGCAAAAATCCTCCTAAGGCAACTACGTTTCACCAGTTACTTACAACATGGTTCTGTGCTTTATCATCACCAAATAATTGGTTGCTTGAAAAAAAAAAAAAAGAATTAAACAACAGAAATGTACTCAAGAATTTCTTAAGCTTTCATATTTGTTGGCTCCCTTCCTCTAATTAACTTCTTAGCCACTTAGCTAATTTTTTGAATATTTAGTGAAATAAGAATTAGGATTTGGATAAGTTTGGGAATTCACAAAATTGACTATGATTAAGTTTTCAAAGCCAATACTTCTGTTCTCTCATATATTTGATTATTCTAGTAATCTCATATTACACAAAAAAGTAAAGACAAAAAAATCCATTGATTCAGAATAAATGATGATAATTAAAATTTTTCTTATTGGCCAGATGGCTTTATAGAAAATAGAGATTTTGATGTGTCTTCAGAAGTAATCTAATCTCTCCTGTTGCCTAGAGTAGAAAAGATCTTCATAAATTCCAGTGTTGAAGACCCTAAACATAGGTTGATCAGAAGTCTCATGTTTGTAATGACTTTGAGAAGGGTATATATTTGGAATGGTATAGTTGTTCTCAGTAGATAATCCAGCATTCCAAGTTTTATTTATCGTCTTATCCATGATAAATTTTCTGGTGAATATAAATTTGTTTGTAACTGAAAGGATGCAAGATTCACCTGCATTAGGTCATCATGATGGATGACCTCAGCAAGAACCTTTAGATGATGCATTAGCTCTCATGAGATATTTTGCCACTGAAGACTCTAATCCTTGTCTGATTGCCTACATTGCAACAGAATTATTAAAGCTATGAAACTTCCTTTGACACTTATCCTTAATTACAATCATAGAAAGATCTATTACTATTAAACACTTTCTATATAATCTTGCTTTTAAAATAAAACCTACAAAAAGTAAGAGTGGAAAGAAGATATTTTGAGAGTAATATTTGGCAGTTTGAAAAATTTGTATAAATTCAATGTTTTATTATGCATTCTAATAGAACTCCTACATCATTTCTAGAAGACAAGTTAAAATGAATTGCAATAACTCCAGAAGTCTGATGTTACTTACTCTTTTTTTTTATTTTATAAATTTTAAAATGAGTTTCAGAGTAATTAAATAATGTCTTTATCCTTATGAAAGTAAAGGTGAGGTTAGGATTTGATAGCTGCCCAATACAACCTAAAGCCCCAACCTTGTATTTCCAGTGCTCTACCTCTTTTGCCATGAATCCAAGGCTGGCAGGCCAAAACACAGATCCTGAGAGCAAACACACTCTTGATTTAAGATGATCACAAAGGTGAAGTCTTACTTGTGGTTTTGAATTTTATATAGTATGATGTATAAACTTGACATACAGAAATAATTGGCTTTGAAGTATTCTCTAGTGGATTCTCATCACCATCTGCCTTCTATAATCAAGGTCCTTAAAAATGTCACTTATTTCATTAGATTCAATTAATAATATAGCACAGCAAAATAAAAACACATCCATCCATGTTAGCCTTGCCTTTACCAATGTTTATAAGTCAAATACCATCTGGAACTGGAAAATTTAGATTATTTGATACATTTTCATGTGCACTAGTATTTGGGAACATGGTAAGGATGGAAGGACATGTTAAAATAATGTAGACATGGCACTAGCATTCCTTCCAACTAATCAGCATGACAAGAGGGATCTATCACATTCTAGAAACAGAACTAAGCAGTGTGTGATTCAGTGCCAGAAAATGAGGCATGGAGTCAGACTCTAGGCACCGGGAGAGAGGTAGAATCCACAAAAATGTCTGGACTGAAAGAAAACGGAGTGCGAGCTGATATTAGGAAGGTTTGGACAGATGACAGAGAGTAGAATGGCATGTTGAATGAAACTTTGTTTTTCTTCTCCCACTTCCTTTCAAGAAAATATCCCACACACAGGGAGTTATTCACTGTATTGCCAAAAATTCCAATGATTTGAAAATTCATTTCTTTTTTTGACTTTGGTACAATTTGATAACTCCCCACTTCCAGCACTTGGGAGCCATGTTCCCGTGTAACTTGAGGTGGGCATCATGCTTGCTTTTCTCCTGACTTTCCATTCAGATCAATGTTCTTTTTCATGTGAGGCTCAAGTTCCATCATTGTCCAAGACTTCCTCATCCCCTAATGCTGAACAGCCTCAGTTCTTTCATAAAGAAATTCCATGAATTTTTTTCCACCACAATTTCCAACTTCTGTTTCAAAAGCATTTATTTTTTGTCCCAGATAATCCGATTTTCCTCCTAACCCTCTTTCTGTAGTCACCCTCCCCTCCTCACCTGCAGCTCACATGCCCACATCCCATCAGTTTATCCTTTGTCTGAGCCTTCAGAAACATGGTGATGGTTCACGGGTGAATTGGTGGTGGGAATTTTATGGGTAATACACAATGATGTAAAAGATATAAATAATATATAATATATATAGTGTATATATACATTTATAACCCTAGAACTGTTCTGCTTACCTACTTGTCATTTCTTTTTCTCCACTGCCACACTTCTCAAATTGCTTTTGATCCTTAACCAAAATATTCTGGATCATTTAGAAGTTGTGTGGCTATTTCTCTACTTTTTCACCCAATCTAAACTTGCCAGTCTATGGTTCCCTTTTAGAAATCCCATTGTTAAATGTGTAACTTCTCTTCCTCTCCCTCTCTCTGTCTCTCTCTCCCTGCATCCCTCTTCTCTCTTTCTTTTTAGGTGTGTGTGTGTGTGTGTGTGTGTGTGTGTAGATTATGTGTATCATTTCTATCTTGATATCTGTCAGTCTATCCATCCATCCATAGATACATCCATCCATCTACTAAAAGAAGAATAAAACAAGTCTTTTTTTAAGAAAATCTGAATTCTAATATTCAATGGGAAATGGCGATTGATTTAAAATGCTAATAAAAGTCTGTTTTGTGAGAATATTACCTAGCATTTATGATGAATAACTATAAAAATGGTAAGCAAAAAGGCCAAGAGAGAAGACTAGAGCAAACAAAGAGAAGCAAAAAGGGGAGTATCCGGAGCCCTGCAGCAGGGTGGGGGAAGTGCTCTGGATTTTGAAGTCTCTTCAGTAATGAACATTGGGTCCTGCTCTTGTAAAACTCACTTCGTTTTCTGCACAAGTCTGAATTTGTCCCTGTGGCTTGTAACAAAAGCAATATATGAGAACAAAAATCATGCTAAGAGAAAATTCATGGCATAAATTTATCTTTATGCAAGTTGTTTAACTATGAAAAAGGAGAGCATATGAAAAAGAAGAAACTGGAATAATGCTCAGAATCATAATATGGCTGTATTAGGGAAGTGAGATAATGGGGATTTTCTCCAATATCTTCCAAGTTTTCTATATATTACTAAAGTAATAAAAATAAATTTAAAAAGAACCATGACATGAAAATCTTATGAAACATAAAAATCGAAGTCATTTTTCAGATTGAAATATAGTCTCATTTTATAGACAACAAAAATAATAACTGGGCCTTTGGGAGATTCAAGTCTTTTGCACTTGAAGGTTCAGGAATGCAAAGAAGTTATTAAATAAATACTGCTAATTGAAACTAAGTCAGAAAAGCAAATAAATCATTCTGAAGAAAAACAAATGTCAAGGGGCAAATATTATCTTAATTTTTAGAAATCCTACTTACTTTCAAATAATATTTAAGTCAAACAAAGCATATTTGGAAATCTGCAAATTTGGTAGAAGGAGCAGTCAATTCCCTTATTTTGGTTTAAAGGATGTTTTACTTTGGGGGCCCCCTTTTCATAGTAATTGCTTAATAAGCTAAACATTTCCTAAAAAGATAAAAAGGGAAAGCAATAATTTGTGTTGTTATCTGCTGGAAATAAACTTGGCTTGTGCATCTTACATGTCTCATTTAGTGTCCTTGGGTATATTGATAGGGATGCAGCTCCTCCTCTCTCCATCTCAGTGGCTAGAGGATGTTCTTTCCTCTCTATGGTCCACCACCTCATGAAGACCAGACTTTTTTGTGTGCATTCAAGAGGAGCTAAGAAGCAGATGTGACTCATGATGTGGGAATATATTACCATCCCTGATGGAAAATAGTTGCTTCTCAATGGAAAGCTGCCGAATGTGGAGAGCTGGTTTCACAGCTGACTGTGCAAGTCTAAGGAGCTCTTTGCTTGCTGTTGTCATATGGACTAAATCTGGATATCAACAATGCATTCAAATTCCTGATCTTGCAGAGAATCTGCTCACTGATGCTATGTGTTACAGGCACATGACACTGGCATGAAGTTTATCCTGGAAACATTATGTTCTATTTCATCAAGGGTATTTTCACATGCAACTGAGCTCAGAGTCCCCCAATGACTCTTGAAATATTCTCATGCATTCACCCCCCCCCCCAGAACTCAGAGAATGGCTGTATTGAGAGGAGTCCAGTGCACTCATATCAGAGACCCAAAGTGTCCTTCCACCATCCTGCTCAGCGTAAGGACTTACTCACTGGCCCTGTTTCTTCCCAGCCAGGTATGGACTTTATTGTGAATGATCTTCCTTGACGTCATCCTTTGTGTGACTAGTTCTGCCCATTTCAGTAGTTTTCTGGAACTTTGAATTTAAAGAAGATTCACTTTTTCTCCCCTAAAGCCTGCAGTCTCCTTGTACAAATTTACTTGCTCTGTTCCCAATAACCTGACCTTCAAGCATTTATCATTTAGAATAAAAGTCATTTGAATTCTCCAGATGTTCTAGCCAATTAAAATCAAAGAGACAAGAAGACTCTGTATCGGCATAACCTAATTTCCATGGGCAAGTCACCTTGTGAACTCCTGAGATTATGACATGCTATCATTCCCTTGCACAGACAGGAAGAGTCTGAATTTGGAGTTGGCATTGCATCATGGCAGGGTTATATATTTTCAGTATGTACCTGTTCTTTGGTAGCCCAACGAAGTCATGTTTCTGGGCTCACTAGGCTCCCGAGGGCCCGCCAGTCCCTCTACTGATGCTAGGGCTCAACTGAAATCCCTGTCACAGTGTTCCTGGTGATTTTCCTTGAAAACATTTAGAACTTATAATTCTGTATCCAGTCCAACAGAATACTGTTCACAGGGGAAGCTTTCTCTGTCCACAGATACTAATAAAACTCAACTTTCATAAGCTCAAATTTTTCTTGAATGCATTTTTCTGCTGTAATAAGGTTAATTATCTTTTTCAAAGACCTATACATAGCAGGCTAATTGCAATTTTTAAAAAAAGATTTCATTACAAGTATATGGTCATTAAATGCTCTTTTTTATATTTCATAGGAGACATGTAATATATAAAAATTTCGTGCTATAGTTTAGAACAATTTAGGTAAAATAAACCTTTAATAAGTATAAATTTTTACTCCAATAACAAAATAAAAAGAAACTAAAGTTAAACCATTACTCCATCCAGTCCATGCTCTATATTAATCACGGAATTCACATAATAGATCATTTTACTGGTGATAACATATGCTAAACATTTCAGCTATAGCACTCACCCATTGTGATCAATCAAAAAGTCTTCCAGCACAGACACAGGTATATAGAGGCTAATATTCTCACAAAATGGAATTGGGGAACACACACACACACATGCACACACAGACACACACATACATACACCAGGACATTGACACATGTGGCATGATTAGGAAATAGAGCATTATATTACATTATTCTTTCATATCCCATATTTATGCTGACTAGTAAAATGGGCACAATTTTCAAAGACATCTATCAATATCAAAATATGACAGCATGCCCTGTTTCACATTCTCTCATATACTGTTACAGTAATGGCATATAGCTAAAATCTGGTAGCACAGTGGATGACCAATCATTTTTAGAAGTCTTTTTCCTAAAATTATTGGATAATTGCATGTATGTGAGTATATATATATATATATATATATATATATATATATATATATGTATATATATGTATATATGTATATATATGTATATATGATATACGCACAAATGTGTATGTATATATACACAAAAACATATCTCTATATATGTGCATATGTATGTATAGGCATACATATACCTTGAGGCAATAGTAATTTCATTAGAAGAGAGTTGTAAGAACATGAGAGAGAGAGAGAGAGAGAGGTTTATTCAAAAATGAACCTTAGATGTCCTCAAACTTGAGAAATATAAGGACATTTAATACCTATGTATTTGTAAAAATTTAAAAATATGTAATTTGACTGCTATCTATAGGTCTTTAACAAAATCTGCCTTATTATAGTAGAAGAATAAGCTTTAAATTTATGTATGGGGGAAATTTGAACTTTAAAAATTGAGTTTTGTTGATACGTATAGGCAGAAAAAAATCACTCATATGACCAGTGATCTGCTGAACCAGAAACAAAATTATCAGTTCTAATGGTTTTTAAAGAAAATCTCTTTCTGTGTGGTACATGAGTTTTTAGAAGGCAGAGATTGCTTTACTCATCTACAGTACCAGCAGTAATGCCAAACATTTAACAGACACTCCATAAATTCTTCTTGAATCAATTTACAAATGCAAAATGTTATGCAGTGTATGGCACTATTAGTCCTTGTCCACAACTCAGGCTGTATTTATACCAGCTCCGTAGAGTATCATTAAATGATAGGTATTAACAAACTTTAAGTCTTGAAAAAACCTAGAAAACAATGCAAAAATGATCTGGAAACTGTATCTCAGGAGAAAGAGTTCAGAGACCATGATCCTAGTCTGGAAAGGTAGAGACTAATAGGGCCCATGACAGCTCTTATGTCACAAAGGGGTGACTTTTGACTTTCCCACATAACTTATGTATAGCTAGAGTGTATGACTGAACCAATAGGTGGAAATTTTAAGGAAGCATATTTAAGTATGAATAAATGCTTTCTGGTATTTAGCATTCCCAATAATGGAAGCCACCAAGACTACTGAATCCAGTGAGAAATAGACTCCTCCAATAACAGAAGAACCTAAAATACAGCATCACAGATGAGATAGAAGTTCCTTTCTCCATTTCATAACCACACTGAGGCAAGCGGTGGTCTGAGTGTGTGATTCTGCTTCTGGAATCCAGGGAGGGACACGTGTTCTTGGAACTTGTTGCTTTGCCACATCCCATCCACAGATCTGAGTCATTGTCATGTGGGGGCTCCAGGGAGCTCAAAGAGAAAAGAGAAGAACTTTAGACAAGCTGTTTGTCTTTAAATTGGCAATGACTTCAACAGCTCCGATCACGCCCATTCACATTCTACTGGATCAATCCTTTCCACACTGGAAGTTTCATCCCAAGGAAGTTGGCACAGTCTCCAAATGAAGGTTCTTTTGTCTCACTAAAATCCCAGTATTATGAAAGAACTGCTTTAGAGAAAAATCTGAGCAGCTCTCTGCTACAACAGAAGCAAGCAGACTGCTCACTTGGTTACATTCATTTACTCATTATTTAATAGACAGTGGATTATCTATTACATGCCAAATACTGCATTAATCATGAGATATAAATGCAGACAAAAGACATCTTTTTAATATTTTTAATAAGCTCACATTCTAAGAAAGGAAACAGGCCTTTAAAATATGGAGTTAGGAAATGTAGAATTAATGAGATCTACAAGCAAGTATAAGGTACCATGAGCATAAAAGAAAGAGTCTCGGGAGAGTCAAGGACAATGGCATTTCAGCTTTCTTGAAGAGTGAGAGAAAGAACCTCTCCCATCAGCCTTTAAAAAGGAAACAGGAGTATTCTGGGTAGAGGAAACAGATCTAAATGTACCGTGTTACATTTCTGGAACTGGAGATGTGAGGGAGAACTAAGTAAGAGAGTGATGGAGAGAAGCTGAACAAAAAACGAAAGACTTGGTTTGTTCCATCGTGTGGAAAAGTTTTAACTTTATTCTCAAAGTGACAGCCATTCAAAAGCTTTCTCAGGTGGGCAAGTTAAGATTTGCATTAAGGAAAATCACCGGAGCCTACTGATATGTCTAAGGATCATATATCTTAGGGAAGGGACAATGAATATCCACTGGACACAAAGGACAGAGTCCTGCAAGATTTCGAGACAGTATTAACAGCATGTTGTAATCTGTTGTTTCCTTACCTCGCTGTCTTTATGTCTGTATATAAAAGCCCAGCTAGGGCCTGAGGACTCGACATGATTTATAATGTATTTAATGCACTGCAAACTGTTAACAAATATTTGTGGAATGAATATGTAGACTGGTTCGGTAGACTTTGCCTTTCTCAACATCAGCCTCAAAAAGTTTAATATTTCACTGCAAAAGTCTGTTAAGATGATCCATATGAAGTTACAGAAAATGCTTAAAGTTCAGTTTCATAAATACTTCATGTTTAAATAGGATATTTAAAAATAGACATACACTGCCTACTCATAAGGTAAAATATCAGTTCGATCCAATAAACATTATTTTATATTCTATGCAAATTATATCTATTAGCCTGAATGTCTACATTTTGCAGTCCTATTGATTATGCCTTAGTTGAATGCTGTATATAAAAAAAATAGACAAGTAAATTTAGTCTCACTCTCAGTATATTAATAACTGATGAAATGGGAAAATTTGCCAGAAGTCTAGTGACATAGGAATCAGCTTGGATTTATTGGGAGACAGTTATGAAATGACCTTTCGCAGATCTTTACATTTCTACATTTACAATAATTTGCTTAGGTTTATTTAGATTTCAAAAAGCAAAAATAAACACTTCCTCCTTTCCTTCCTAGACAAGATTTGCCTACTTTCCTGGCTACTATAGAAAAATTTCTCTCCAAAGGGAAGGATAGGCAGATCTGTCAGCAGACTCTGTAAAAATGGCGGCTGCTGGGCCTCCCTGGTGGTGCAAGGGGTTAAGTCTCAGCCTACGAACCTCTCCACAGCCACTGCAGCACAAGTTCCATCCCCAGCCAGGGAGATTCCCACGTGCCACAGCAGACCTCTCCTGTCCCACCCACTGCTCCCCTCAACAATATATTTCAGTAGATCTGCCTGTTCTGCTCCCCACTCTGTCTCTGGTGAATCCTCTCACACCCCACACCTCTGGCCTGCACCGCAGCTCTTGTATGCATAAATAAATCTTTTTTAAAAAGTGGGGCTGCTTTTTCTCTGGGTTTCTTGACAGTGATTCAATCCTTTATATGTGGGACATCCATCTGCAACCACTTTGCACTTCCCTCCTGAGGGCAAGGAGACCCAGTGTGAGCAGGTGCCGTTTTCACTGTTATGTCCTATGTAAATGACTGTCACATCCACAGGGACTCCTGGTCTCTCTCCAGCTGAGTGAATGGACAAGCCCAGGCAGAGCCTCTACCAAGGTCAGAACCTGCTGGTCCCCTTGATGGCTCCTACTTACTCAGTCTGCACCTTGAGCAACCACTGAGGGTCTCAGTCTTGTCGTCTGTCAAGAATGGAAGTAGTTCTTCCCTTTCTGTACGTGGACTTTGGCCCCTCATGGCACATCAATGCCTAAATATTTCAATCACTGGTCAAACACACCCACCGTCATATCTACTAAAAGTTCTTTTATTACAAAGTCTGATCTTTATCCTAGGTACAAAATGTATGTCTTATTTTTATAGACTGAATATGTTTACACAAATTTCATATGTTGGAGTCCTAGCCCCCAATGCAGTGGTACTAGCAGGTGGCATCTTGGGGAGATAATAAAGTCATGACAGGGGAGACTCATGAATGAGGTTAGTGTTCTTAAGAGCCCCAGAGTGCTCTCTCTCCCGTTTCTCCGAGAAAGAACATAATAAGGAGGTGCAGTCTATGAAGCAAGAAGTACTCCCTCTTCAGACACTGGGTCTGTCAGCTCTTTGGTCTTGGACTTCGAGCCTCCAGAACTGGGAGATAAATGTCTGTTGTTTATAAGCCCCCAGAGTGCAGTGTTCTGCTATAGCAGCCCGAACAGACTGAGACAGCTATAATTAGTTTCTCGCTACTCATCTCACATGAATTAACTGAAATGTCTCCTTTTTCATGCAGTTTTAGTTGTTCTACATTTAATTGTTTGTGTGTTTGTGTGTGTGTGTGTGTGTGTGTGTGTGTAAGTTTTATGAGTATATTCAAGAGGCTTCACTATGAAAGAAACCAATGGGTTTGATTTCATTTTCTGTTAAATACAAGAGTGTACTTTTACTCAGAGACACAAATTCAGCCTCATTAGAAACATAAAAACCCATCACTTGTTTGACATCATGTGGAATCTCTCACATTGTCATCTAATTTTTCCTCAAAGGGAAGTTATTCTCTTTACAGTTGTTCCTTTTTGTACTGTCTGAATTCTTATTTTCTTCGAATGGCATAAACCTAAATATGCATCATAAGAAAGATGTTATGCCCAACATAGAAGATACCAATTGGGATGGACTAGAATTTTTCCTTTGCTGTTTATGCAAGGGTAATGAAATCAGAATTTTCTCCATGGGGCAGCATGCATAGGACCAAATTTTAATTTTGTATTGCCTAGAACTTATAATATTGATGGTTTGTACACAGTTTATATTTCTTAAAATTTGATTTATTGCGCTACAGATATAAAATCTACCCAAAGCTCTTATTTCACCTCTATTTCCAAAACTTTTCCTGCTCTAATCTTTCCTTTTTGCCTTAGCATGTATCACCTTCTGATACACTATACCATTTACTTTACTTCTTTATTATCTTTTCTAACTGTTATCTGTCTCTCTTACCATAAAGTAAGTTTGACAATGGTAGGGATCCTAGTCTTTTTTGTTCATTATAGGTAGGTTTATGGCCTAAGGCATTACTTGGCTTACAGTAGGAGCTTTTTAACTATTTGTTGAATGAATAAATGTTTTTGTTCTGGGAAACATGTAAAGTCTTGTATATAAGTAGTAAAATTGCTTGGTAGCATTAAATTAGTGTTTCAAGGTAGTATCCTTATTTAACAAGAGCTGCCTCAGTTATTTCTCACAGAGGATTTCAAGGATTGAAATTATTGGATTGGCACTTCCATGTTATGAACACCTGTCTCCTACAGATTGGATTACAACCATCCAGTTTCACAGAAACTGGAAATCCACAGTAAGGCATTGCCAGTGCACTGTGTGCCCCATAGGGAAGATCCCCGGCAGCCCATGGGCACCAAGGCTATCAAACACGTCTCAGCAACAACTGGAACCAAAGATGGAGGCAAGTCCATCCTGCCTCTGACTTTGCTTGACTCATGCATTCATCAGCGCTGTCTTCCTCAGCTCACTTCCCATTCATAAATCACAAGTGAGCCCAGAGCTCCAAAGGAATTGCTCTCAAGGATATCCAGACAGGAAGTAGTACCCCAAAGGAGCCTTAGGCAAACCTATGATGAAAACAGAGACTTACAGTTCCAAGTGCCTTCATAGTGGCATGACTGGCATCTGCGGGGTGGCTCCTTATTTTATTTTCTGACTTCTTATTTAATTTTCAAAAGTATTATTGATGCATTGCTTATGAAAATTCCTAGGTGTATAGGAAGTTTCAGACTTGCAATCCCTAATACTTGTCTTGGCAGACGACAAGGACTTGGGAGTTTTCTCCTGTTCTCATCACACCAGAGAGTTGCTTGGTAATTTATCGCAAGATATTTTTTGTGATGGTGAAGTTATTGTTATAACAGCAGAAAGATTATAATAGTGTAATATTTTCCAATACATTTCCCACTGCCACAATGGAAAATATAATGATGTTTTTATTGCTGACACATAAGAAAAATATTGATTTTTTTCCATGTTTATTTTGCAACTGGCCATCTTACTGGACTCTCTCATTACCATTTCTATCATTTTTAAATGCTTGCTTTCTCCACATTTTAATTTCTGTGAAATGAAGGCATGGTTTATAATCGATGTCAAAAGAACGTGCTCTCCACAGCTGTCATGGAGGTGATAAGTCTTGACAGAGCTGTCACGGCTGGGAGCTTGCTTTCATCGGGGCAGAGAAGACATCAGTTCACTTGGCCATCACACAGGCTGTTTGCATTGGTAGCACTGGATGCAGCTGAAATTTAAATTAAATTTCGATCAAAAATTGTCAGTTGTGGGCCTCCCTGGTAGTGCAGCCGTTGAGCGCTGCGCTGTGGAGCTGTCCGCAGCGGTGATGCGAGTTCGACACCCAGCCGGGGAGAGTCCCACATGGTGCAGCAGACCTCTCCTGCCTCACCCGCTGCTCCCCTCAGCAGTGTATATCTGATCTGCCTGTTCTGCTCTGGTGAAGCCTCTCGCCACCCCATAGCTCTGGCCTGTACCCCAGCTTGTATAAAAAAAAAATTGTCAGTTGTCTATGAAATGATTACACATAATAAAATATTGAAACAAAAGCTTACATGTACAGACTATTTTCTACACACCAATTCAATGTAATGTGCATCTTTAATTATCTCCAATAGATCATAGAATTTTTAAACTCAAAGATGTTGTTGTAACAGATTCATGCACCATGAGAGGTTAATTAAATATCTCCTAAAATGTCCATAGCTCTCTCAAGAAAAAGTTTGATTTTTAATCTCTATATAAGTCAGCTAATTGTTTTTAAGCACAATTTTGACAAAACCAGAATAGAGACAAACTCTATTACTCTTTACTTGAAATCATACTGTCGAGCCCATAAATCATGAGTTCAGGATATCAAAAGCGATGCATTTCTATGAGGACATGCGTAACTGCCAACGTCAAAATATCTTTGGGGAGAATTTATAGACTGTGAAACAAAGATCACATAAGCACAAATATTCAGTATGCTTTGTGGGAAATGGCAGTGTATAAGCGTATGGCTAAAAAATGTATTATTGCCTCTGAGAAAAAAAGTATAAAACTATTTCAGTGTTCTATTTTTTCTGTAAATTGCTATTATTAAAGTGATTTTAGATATTCAAATTGATTATATTTTGGAATCAAGGATATAAAGTAGCTTTAATAGTTATTTATTCTCTTCAGGTCTGAGGGCAGATAGTCACATCAGCAGCGGTGAAGCAGCAGCAAAGCAGATACTTAGAAACATGCATAGAATGTGGGCACGAGTCCTCTCTCCAAGAGAGAGAGGTTCATTCATTGTTAGATGACACAACAATTTATTATTTGAGTGCAGATCCTATATCTTGTTAACTGGTGTTGATAATTCCTGCATCCTGGACTACTGAGACCAGATGAGGAAGTATATGCAATGATGGATACTCAGTAATTGCAGGGGAATTCAAGTATTCCCAGGAGTTCCAGAGTTCTCTTAATTTCAGGGAACAGACTATCTCATATTAGAATTGTAAAAAGATATCTCACAGTATTTAACGTATCCTATATATCCAAAAGAGAGATATATACCCCATGTAAGGTGAAAGGTGGCAAGAACTAGAGATGTTTTCTCCAAAGGGCATTTTCATTTCCTCTCTGCCTTTCCTTATTCACAGCTCCCACCCTTTTTAGTTTCTTTTCTTTCCTCACTTTTAATTAATAAAGTAATCTCAGTTTCCTGGAAAATGAATGTGATTGGCACAATCATATTTTGAACTGAACTACATAAACTAAAGGATGCAAACCAAGCTGTGGGTGGGTTACTCTTAAGGCAGATGTCCAATACCCCTGAACAATAAATTGTAAATGGCCAAGGTCAGGTTTGGTTGAAATGTCAGTAGGTCAAATGTCTTTAAAAAAGAGATGTTTAAAAGATGGGCAATGAAATACATTCATACAATCTCTCTTCTTAAATCTATAATTTTCCTCTCTTTGCATTTACTAACGTAATATTAATGTCAAAAAGGGTGTTCTTGAGAGATACTTTCTCTAGGTTATGAGCAGATGGGAACTATTGTTTTAGTAATATAATATACTTATACTAATATAGTATAGTTATGCTAATATAGTAGTATTAGTAATATTATTAAAGTAATATTAATGTCAAAAAGGGTGTTCTTGAGAGATACTTTCTCTAGGTTATGAGCAGATGGGAACTATTGTTTTAGTAATATAATATGCTTATACTAATATAGTATAGTTATGCTAATATAGTAGTATTAGTAATATTATTAAAGTAATATTAATGTCAAAAAGGGTGTTCTTGAGAGATAATTTCTCTAGGTTATGAGCAGATAGGAACTATTGTTGCTTCACAACAAAATGTCATTTTTGGGTTTGGGAATATTTAGGTCTTCTAGATTTATTATTTTCTATTCTCTGACACAGCTGTATAAATACCATAAAATTTTGCACCCTGATTCTTTTCTAGTTCCCAGGATGGACACCCCATTTTTATTAATTGATTATTTCATCAGGGACATGAATATGATTCACTAAGTTACCACTATTTTATTTTTAATCAATAAATTTTAGATTTAAAAAATTTAAATCTTCCTGATTTGCACTATTGAGGATCTAACACAGTAAACTTTAAGGATAATATCTCATTCTTAGTGTGTATGTTGGGGGCAAGGGGTTACTTAGTTGAATAAACTCGCAGAAGAAAATCTGTTGCTTATATTCCTGAAAAAGAAATTATTATCACTCATAATCCATCTTCTCTGATTAAAAAAAAAATCACTATACTACTTGGGGGAAACAGGAGATTTTGTGGGCAGCAAATGCACTGCTTCCTTCCTTACCTGATCTCCTTTCTGATTTATTCTTCAGAGGTACTGAACTGTGTTTTGCTTTTTAATTTGAATGGAAAGGAAAATAGAAGAAAGTGATTTGTTCCCATATTCACAGAAAAAAAGGTTTCGTACTCCTAGAAACATGGATTACAGCATTTCCTCCTACAACATAATACAACATTCACATACTCAATTCATATATATTCAAGTAAACTAGTCTGCAGAAAATAAGTGTATCCTTGCACTGTGATAGAAACCTTACCACTTTCATGCTCAAACATAAAACATGACTTATAAGCAAGTTAGAGTGCAAATATGATGACATGATTATTTTATTATCTGCAGGGTTGGCTGAAGATATCAAGTAAGGAATAAGAGGCAAGCTGCCACTATCCTCAACTCTTGCAGTCATTCCAGGGTTATGGGATGGCAACTAGCAGCCAAGAATGATCTATCTAATTCAGGATGATAAGTCAGAGCTGGACTGTTACAAGCTTTGTCCAAGGTTCCACATCTCTGGTATGATTACAACATGTACATTTAATATGTACCATGCCAGCCTTTAATATTAAGAACTGAGAACCAGGCCTCCCTGATGATGTAGGGGTTAAGTCTCAGTGCTAGCACTTCTACGGCCTGAGTTCAATTCCAGGCCAGGGAGCTAACCCACACATGGCACAGCAGACCTCATCTGTCTGCTGGCTGGTCCCCTTAACAGTGTCTTTCAGTAAGTCTGCCTGTTGTTCTTCTCCCCACTCTATCTCTGGTGAATCCTCTCACCCCCTGCACCTCTGGCATATATCCTAGTTCTTCTATGCAAAAAAAAAAAAAAAAAAGAACGAAGACTTCCAGTCCCAAACTACCATACTATCTTCAGCTTGCCAAGTTCTATCAATATTCTATGTGGTCCAAGAGATACAATTTCTTGTTTTGTGATATTCATATTATTTGTGAAATTCAAAATTTGGCAACCACACCTTAAACAGAAATGTGAGTATATCTTCCTTCTCTCCATTTAATATCTCTAGTCTTCTCAAAATAGTCACTAGGAAGTTCTAGTGCTCTGCTGCAAAAACACATACCCTGCATCTTAAAAGTTGTAATTACTGAGTAAACCCAGTAACAATGATTTGAGTCAAATAGTAATATTCATTTTTAAATGTTTGTTATAAATATTTTATATTACACATTTTCATGAGCTTCTACCTAGAGTATGAAACTGAATTAGCTTTCAGGTTAAAAGAAGAAAATGTTACAAATATTCTTCAAAGTCACATCAATAAGCCACCCCACTGTATAGTTTCACCAGTATCTCTGAACTAAAGTTTAAAAGAAATTACATTTGTCTGAGTTTTCCAAATTAGGTTATCATGTCTATTTATGATCGTCAGTTCCTGTCATGTAATATGATTACATAGGCTTTATCAGAAGTGACATATTGGATGATTTATATGATGTGTCAGCCAGCAAGATACAAAGGATAATAATTTCCTGTAATTACTTTTAAAAGAATTTTGAAAACAGATTTTAAATAAACAGTATGAGACTTCTCTACAGAGTCATTTTTAAGTATTTCAACACATTATTGGGAATGAAATAATCGAAGATGCAGAAGTTTAACAAGAGTTTCCTAGCTCATTAAAAATTACAGCATATATATGTCCGCATCTTCTCACGGTGAGGTATCAGTAGAGGTTCCCTTGGAATTGCACAATTCTTAACCAGCAGACAGACATTTTGCTGTGTCTGTCATTATTCTGATCTTGTCATGGCTGACTTTCCTCATTGAATCACTTGCGTTCCTTGCCTTGAATTCACCTACTGCTCACTTCCTTCCCAAATCCTTCACACCTTTCACAACCTAGTGGGAAAAAGTGTCATTGCCAAGAAACTTTCCTGACGAAAACAATCTCTACTGATTCTTTTTAATGAATTCCTAGCTCTGGGAACCCTTGCCAGCCTGTTTGGAAGTCTTAGTCATCACGGTTACCTTGTGTCACCCCATAATCAAGGCTCCCACACTCAGATATTGTTTCCTTCCATACGCGGAGGGACCTGTTTTGCAGTCTGTTTCTTGACATTTTCTCAATTCTTCTACCTTTGACCTGGTGACTTATCTCATTTGATGGTGTATTTCTTCATGGATCTTGCAAAAGTTGGCACAGCAGGAGGAGAAAACAGCAGGACTTCAGAAAATCTTGAACACATAGGTTGGTTTAAATCTCAGGTCATCCATCTCTTTTTTGAGGGATTTTGAACAAGCCACTCACCCAATTTGAGGTCCATTTCTCTAAGATATAAAGTGGTATTCATAGGAGCAACTGGCCAAGACCCAATGTCTTATTTGTTCACTCCTGCAACACCTTGCACTTCGTACATTTCCAAATGCATTTGATGCTCAGAAATACCTATTGACTAAAATATTGACTGAGCATGATTTTCACTTCCATTGTGGAATGTAAATCAAATTTCTGACTTGGTCTCAATGGCTCCAGATTAGGCTGATTGACATTTTGCCCACTTCAACTTTCCAAAGCCTTTACCAGCAGTTTTCCTATTCAGCTTATTGCTTCATAGCAGAATCAATTGACCACCACAAATTTGTTATACCATCCCTCAACTCTGACCTGTATTTTTTCCTTTATCACCATGAAATGATAATTTCATTGTGGCTAGCCTCCACATCTTTATTGCTTAAACATTCACATTGATAGTGCCACAGAGCTTTGAACACAGTAGAAGATCATTCATTGTTCATGGATCAAAAAGAGTAATAGACAGATGTATTTCTGGGAAAAAAAAGTCTAATTCCTGTTGCTCTATTATGATATTTAAGTTGAATTGATGGCTCAGTGTTGTGCTTAGAAGACTGAGTGACCTTCATGAGGGCAGGGCCCCTGTCTTTTTCATCATTGGGTCTCTAGGCCCCAAAGTATCAGGGGCTTATCACATAGTATACCATAAATGACAGATAAAGGAATGATTTTATTCCTTTTGATGTATGCTACATTTCCTGATATCTGGGTATCTATCAACAAAAACTTTGTCAGAAGTCCCTCTGCCCGCAATGAGGATATATTGGGTGACCATAGTTTATATTCACCTGGTAGCTTATGGGCCTATTATAATTCTCTATATGTGTGAAGTGAGTGTGTCACAGAAGGTAGTCTTTGCTAAGTTAATTTCAACATCAGAAAATTCTTCAAAACTCAGATCAACTTATAATTCTTTTCTCCTTAAACCACATGCTAGGAGTTTTGATGAATCCCACCAGGGACTGATACATGCAACAAAAAAATAGGACTTTTCAAGACACCACCAAACTGACACCTTTAATAAAAGCAGATGTTTCTACCAAAATGCAAATCTTCCCTTGAATGTGGCGCTATTCCAAGAGATGAACTGATGAGAAAACGTGCAACTATTCCATATGCAAATGTATGAGCCTGGAAAACCTTAAAAATACAGCCAAAATAGATTCTTTGGAGAAAGACAATTCCTACTTTTAAAAAGAGGTTTCTGCATCATATGAAGAAAGAACTTTTTGTAATAACCAAACCCTTTATATATTCTAGCTCACTAAAATACCAGAGGTACATTACTGACTGGATTTGGTCAAGATGAGATTCTGAAATATATTGTTCTGCTGATTTGGGCATCCTCATATAGCAAGAAGGACATATGATGGACAATAAAAAGGGTCGTTTGTCAAAGATCACAACTCTCTCACTGTTGGTGCTCTTCCTAAGGAATATTACAAGGTGTTTTGCACAGCTTCAAGACCACATAAATGCAGTCTTCCTGAAATCCTACGTCATCTTGCTTGCAGAGCACTGCATCTAATACACAAGAAATTTTTATTTTACTTATATAACTTGCAAGATATGTATTAGCAGTTGTGGAAAAGTAAACATTTATTCATCAATAAAACCTGAAGACTGCATTTACCAAATTTCCGTTCCTTGCTTTAATGGAATTTGTCTGTAGGGCTTTTAAAATACATTTATAAAGTTAGAAATATATTCAGCTCTGCTGTCTTGGAGATAGATGGCCACATTATTACTTGTCTGTCAAATATAAGTAAGGCTGTTAATAATGTAGAGACAGCTGCTAAAGATTCAAACATGGGTGTTTCCTCTAGAGGAAATTGTCATTCTAACCTCTGAATTCCCTTTGGAATCAATCAACTACCTGACTTTGCAGGTATTACTTTTTAACAAAGAGAACAAGACTTAAGTTATTATTCATCAAAATGTTTGCCAAAGAACTTAAATGAAGCTAAAAATATTAATACTAAGAGGATAATGTATGTGAGACATATTCCCAGTTGGGGTGAGCCTATTCTACATATTACATACAGAATAAGCCCAGCTTCCTCTGGCTGGCATAGGGATCTGCATGTGATGGTAAAGTTGGGGCAGGCACCAAAAATGTGAAAAATTTTAAGCAATTGTAAGACTTCTTGTTATTCTATTTTGAATATGTTGATAGATATTTGAAGATGATTTTCTTTGTCCCTAACCCTCCAGCAGAGTCCATGAAAAGACAATAATAAGGGGACCGGTATTAGAATACATTAAAAAAATAGATTTTCTGGATTAGGAGGTCAAATTTCTTAAATATCCACACATGGATGAACTAGAAACTTGATCATCAACTATCATTACCTTGGTATAAACCAATGCATAAGCAACTTCACCAAGCAGGAATCAGAGATGTAACACTATCGAATAACTAGTATTTTCATCTAAAATAATTATTATAAATTTTAATCTGTTAATACGTATTTATTATGAACTATTCTTACTGTAATAAATGCAAGAGTAGTACAATGTTACTTTTTTTAGTAATAAAATTAAAGCTAAAATTGTCTTTGGTGTTATGAAGCATATTTGAATCTGATAAAATTAAAAAAAGAGGTCATATGGCTTTATTGCCACAGCAAAGTCTTCACACAGAAGGGTAAATTAAACCTAGAAGATGACTGTAGAAAAATTGAAGACTGGTGGAGAATTTAGTAATGCTTAAGTGATATGTTTTCTCTTAAAAAGTTGACTCATCAAGATCCAAATAAACACTTTTATTGATTTAACTACTAGAAGAACAAAGTTGGCTTGTTGTGAAAATTTCCTTTCAGTACCTTTTCATCTAGATAACTTCCATATGTTGGATGACTTAAGACTTTACTGGTAGGAGAAACAGTAAGTGTTGGTGAAGATGTGGAGAAAAGGGAACTCTCCTACAATGCTGGTGGGAATGCAAATGGGTCCAGCCCTTATGAAAAGTTGTATTGAGTTGTCTCAAAACATTAAAAATGGATCTGCCATTCCACCCAGCATCTCCACTCCTAGACATCTATCCCAAAAATTCAAAAACACTAATTCAAAAATAAACTTGCAGTCCCATGTTTATTGCAGTGCTATATGCTATAGGTAAATTGTGGAGACAATCGAAGTGTCCCAAAACATTTGAGTGGATCAAGAAGATGTGGTTTGTAAACATCATGGAATATTACTCAGCAATCAAAATGATAAACTCATATAATTTGCTGCAACATGAATGGAGCTAATGAAGGGATAATGCTAAGTGAAATAAATCAGAAGGAGAAAGATACATACCAGATGGTATCATAGAAAAAGATAAAGACAAATTTAAAAACTACCCCTTGAAAACTGACTACAGAACTCAAGCACGAAGTTGGAGAGGGCATGGGGGTAGTTTAGGCACAAAGAAAGAAGGAAGTACAATGAACTGTGGTAATGGGTCATGGGTGATTTGGTGGTAGGTGCATTACAGGGTTAATACCTCATGGGGGTCTCCAAATATTACCTCAATTAGAAATAAATAAATAAATAGAAAGAAAGAACAACAAAAATAACTTTACTGGTCAATAAATAAACAATAGAATGCAATTTTTTCCATAACTTACAAAAGATATCATTAATGACACCTTGAAACTTTTTCAGGTTGGGGGGAAAGTTTGCTGGGATTTTGAAATACACAAACATGGACACAATTTGATAGTGTGGCTGACACAGCATCTATGTTGATTGTTTTATGAGCTTTCAATTTGTGGCTTCAATGTGATGACACTTTCACTCAACCAGAGTTCAATTGGGAACTGTGTGATCTACAACTGCTCTCACATTTACTAAGAACTCAGGGTTCAGAAACTGCTTTGCTTAGAACAGCTGTGAGTTGGACATTGAAGAATTCTGGCACCAAAGAGCAATGTCTTATTTTCCCTTAGTATTCTGTATCCTGTCAGACTTTTATTGCTTTGACTGGGGACAGAGGAAGTGCCATGCAAGAATAGTAACTGCAGATTTTTGTGTAATTATTAAATGTGCAGTATCTGTGTTTGGTAAAAGAAAACCACACTTTAGCATATGCTCCCGAGAAGTTTTAAATTAAATAAACTTTAATTAACATAGCTTTAAAAACATGCTAAAGATGTAAAAATACCTCTGCCATAAAAAGCTGTTTGCCCTTGGAGAATATAGTAATATTCACTCATGATCAATTTCTATTCATTTTTATCAATTATTAAGTTGTTAATAACAGTAACTTGACTGACAAACGTAGATAATTTCAAGCAAGTTAGGGATGCAATGTAGTTTAATAGCTAAGAATATTGGCTTTGAAAATTTAAATATGGCTAAAATCCACTTTCGTTTTTCACATGTGTAACTTTGAACAAATCACGTCTTTCCTCACCTGAGAAACGGGACAATAAATACCACCCACCTTATAAGGTTGTCATAGGAAATGTGTGTAACATTTACACGTAATGTCCAGTGGGTTTTTGTTCAATTATTTGTTGCTCTCCATCAAGATTAGAACAGGATGCAGGTGTGTTTCTTTCCAAACATAATCGAGAGCTCTTTCCCTTCCTTTCCCATTATTTTTCTAGGGGAAAAAAAAAGTCTGATGGGAAGCCTGTTTGTTACTGCTCCTAATGAAAGAGCAAAAAGCGAGGTGCAGGAAGGTGCCAGTACATGGAAACACCATCCAGTTCTAGTCTTGTCCCTATTTATTTATTTATTTATTTATTTTTAAGATTTTACTTTATTTGTACATACAAGCTGGGGTACAGGCCAGAGGCGTGGGGCAGCGAGAGGGTTCACCAGAGACAGAGTGGGGAGCAGAACAGGCAGATCAGAAGTACACTGCTGAGGGGAGCAGCGGGCGAGGCAGGAGAGGTCTGCCGCACCATGTGGGTTTCTCCGACACTGCCGACAGCTCCACAGCGCAGCACTCAACCGCTGTGCCACCCGGGAGGCCCTATTCTTGTCCTTATTTATATGTAAGCTGCATTGCATCTTAGTGATGGAATATGACAGTAGCTTATCGATAACTGTAAAATAAAAGTTACCGTTTTTGATCTTAACAGCATCACAAAGCTGGAGGTTCAGCATAGATTTTTTTCTAACTTCCATCTGATTTAGATTATGAGTGAATGCACTGGAATAAGAGCGAATTTTATTTTCCTTCTTTCTTGCTTCATCAACACATAAGTACTTATTTCAATATGATTACAAAAACAAGATTTTTAAATGGGCCCATGAAGGAAATACAGCTTTAAGCTGCATAATTTTTATGCTCATATATAATGGATATGATCTTTTTATTGGTGTTGACATGCTTGTGAATTTGCTACATAACATGTCCTTAGAAAAGAAAAAGTTTTAAAGGTGTTAACCAAAAAAAATATATATATTTATCTTTGGCAGGGGGATATTAAATCATTCCTCTACCACAAGCTGACATCATGTGGTTAGTATTTTCCTGTTAATTTAGTTATAATCTAATTTTGGAAAAGAAAGTGCAATAACACACTAGTCAAGGCAAGGATTCGAAATACTCTCACACCCTCTGCTCATTTTCTCTGGTTCGTTTGAGTCAATATTGACCTCTCATATCTAAGTCAGTTTGCTATGGTATAACCAAAAACCACAGACCTGGTGACTTAAACAACAGTAATTTATTTCCCACAATTCTAGTGACTGGAAGTCCAAGATCAAGATGGCAGCAGATTTGGTGTCTGATGAGAGCCCACCTGTTAGTGTCCTCACTGAGTAAGAGGCAAGCTCTGTTTAGAAAGGCAGTAACACCATTCATGAGGGTTCACCTCCCAAAGACTTAACACCATCACATTGGGGGTTAGGTTTCAACAAATGGATTTTGGAAGACACAGTCATTCAGTCTATGACAGCTCTCCACATTCTTTTTCGAATATGTCCTCAAAAATGTATAATTAGTACTTGATTCTTAGATTGCTTGTACTCAGCATTTATCAGGTTTTTTTATATACTATTTTATTTGATAATTAGTCCATATGCTTATGCTATATGCGTGGATCAGCTCCCTCCAAATTTATCAGCAGACATTTGTGGACAGAATTCCTATTTCCATATCCTGAGCTCTGATGTAGTTGTCTCCTAGAGAAGAGTCAGAAACTTTCCAAAATTTCGACTTCATAATTTGAAATTTCAAATGCAATTTCTTCTTATAAAGAGTTTCTCCATTTTTATATAACTTCGTTGAACAGTTATTCTATACAATAATTTTCATGTCAATCACTTTGTGATTATAGGACTTAAAATATATTATAAATATAATTTTTTAAATATGCAAAACATAATATTCTCTAATTGAGCTTTAAACAGTCAGATTGTAAACATTTTTTTAAAGATTAATTTATTTATGCATACACGCTGGGGTACAGGACAGCAGCATGAGGTGGTGAGAGGGTTCACCAGAGACAGAGTTGGGAGCAGAACAGGCAGATCAACAGAAATACACTGCAGAGGGGAGCAGCTGGGCAAGGCAGGAGAGGTCTGCCGCGCCATGTGGGAATCTCCCAGCTGGGCATTGAACTCGCATCGCCACTGCCTACAGCTCCACAGCACAGCGCTTAACCGCTGTACCACCAGGGAGGCCCTGTAAACATTTCTGAGAACCCAAATGATCATTATTTAAATGTCACATTTTCTTTTTTCTTTATTTTTTAAGATTTTATTTTATTTTTGCATACAAACTGGGATGCAGGCCAGAGGTGTGAGGCAGTGAGAGAATTCAACAGAGACAGAGTGGGGAGCATAACAGGCAGATGGACCAAAATACACTGCTGAGGGGTGCAGCGGGGGTGGTAGGAGAAGTCCGCGGTGCCATGTGGGATTCTACCCAGCGAGGCATCCAACTTGTGCAGCTGCGGACAGCTCCACAGCACTGTGGTAACCTGTTGCGCCACCAGGGAGGCCCACGTTTTATTTTTTAATCTGTACAATATGATTGGAGTTTTTTTCTCTCTTGTGTCCTGCTTTGATTTGTTAAAAAAAAAAAATAACATCATTTTTCATTCAAAAGTCCTCCTAATACAATTATTTTAGTATGAAGCAGCTATTTTAATTTGCTGCTCATAATCTGTCATTAAGTAAAATCTAGATAACAAGCAATAAGTTCTCTCTTAGTCTTGAAAATTTTATATGATGTTTGCAAATAATGGCAGAGAAGGCCTTTGTTAGCCAATTATTTATTGGTCTAAAACAATAGGTGGTAATACTGTAAAATTTGTTATTTTTAAAGGAATTTTGTTGCCTTTTAAAACCAATTGGTTTCTTCTTATTTTCTGTTTTGTGATTATACTGGCAAGAGGAAACTTGTTATTAAGTTAAAAAGGAATATATTTCCAGTAGAAATGGGCTGCTGAAGGTAAATAGCAGATACCTTGAGTGACCTTCATATGACTTTGATAAAAAGGATAAAAAAGCAAAATTATTGAGTAAAATGTGGTAATTAATTTATCAGCTAAAATTAGCTCATTAAAACTAAGAGAATCTGAATGAAATCTATGTATTTTTTTTTTAAATCAAAGGGATTATTTTGTTTAAGGAAATCAAATAGGAGAGAGAGAATCAGCGGGGGGGGGGGGAGGAGGTGGGGGGAGGGGAGGATAAGGGCACAAAATGAAATAGAAAAGAACACAAGGGACCGTGGAGATGGATCACGGGTGAATTGATGGTGGGCTACCAAGGGGAATACAAAATGTAAAAGACATAAATAACAATAAAAATATATATTAAAAAAATGAAAAACATCTGTTTTGGTAATGAGCCAGAAAAAGTAATAATTAGAGACTTAATAAACTAACTAAGAAATAAATTTAAAATCACAGCAAAAAATATTTAAAGCAGTTTTAGTGATATGGTGAAAAAGTCATAGGAACTATTATTCTTATTACCACTGGTGTAAATTATAAATTGGCATAACTCCTTTGGGAAACCATCTGAGTCATAAAAATAAATATCTCCTTTGACTCAATAATCCTATTTCTGGGAAATGATCCAAGTTAAATAATTTAAAAGAAGGCAAAATCTACAGGAACAGATAATATTAATGGTATCATGCTTTCTAACTATAAAAATGAGAATAAATATGTGTACATATTTATATTATTTATTTTATTTAATAATTTAATATTTATTTAATAATGTAATTTATTTAATAATAATCTATTTTATTTAATAAAAATAAATATACAAATCAGAAAATAGGCAACTGACAGAGCAGGTACTGAATGGAATGCTATACTGTCATTCACATAATAAAAGATATTTAACATGAATGCTTGTGAGAAAGTTGTGCCTTTCTTCAAGTTCAAGATAGCAGACAGAGCAGTTATAATTATTTCTTCTCCTTCCTAAAATTTTATTAAAATAACAATATAAATACAAAAATATTCATAATCAAAATGTTATATTTCTATAACATGGAAAACATTTAGAATCACATCAATAATTCAATGTTAGCACTAGCCTGGGGCATGCATATGTTACTACATTAGAGAAGGCACAAGTCTTCTGAAGTGTCCTCAAGAAACACTAAGCTGGTTGCAATAAGTATGGGAAGTGAATAGGAAATACGAGAAAGATCAGTGTTGTTCATTGCAAAACTGTCAATAGAATCTGTACTTGTTATTGTGGACAGACAGATGTATATGGAGAACATACACACAATATTTTGTTTTGTTTTTTAAAGGATTTTTCAATCTTTTTTTTAAAAAAATTATTTATTTATGCATACAAGCTGGGGTACAGGCCAGATGTGCGGGGTGGCGAGAGGGTTCACCAGGGACAGAGTGGGGAGCAGCACAGGCAAATGGATGGAAATACACTGCTGAGGGGAGCAGCGGGCGACACAGGAGAGGTCTACCGTGCCATGTGGGAATCTCCCTGGCTGGGTGTCGAACTCACATCGCTGCTGCCGACAGCTCCACAGCGCAGCGCTTAGCCACTGTGCCACCAGGGAGGCCCCATACACACAATGTTTTTGGAGTGGCACTTTCTCAAGGTGACATGTGATTTGAAGGACCAAGTGTCCTGACTGTTTCTTACTATGCTGACACTTCCCGATCACCAATGCTCACGCAGGTGTGTAGAGGTGACAGTCAACTCACCAGTTCAAGGGGAGGACTGTATACCTATAGACCTCCATGGTTACACAATAAATTCTTAACAGTCTTCTATAATTAATCTATATTAATAAACACAAGCAGATAACCAAGGGTCAATAGATGCTACAAGAACATCAGTAGCAGCAGCCCTGCTAAAATTGTCAAGATGAATAAATATTGATATTGATAGTGGAAGTAAAATAAAATATTAAGGGATCAGAAGAGATTTAAAGTAGTCTCCAGTTACTGAAGAAAGGTGTGTACCCTTAGATTAAATTGTGATGACTAGATCATAAAACTAGACTGAAAAAAAGACACAACTTCTTGAAATTTTAACACAAGAAGAACAAAGAAATATATCTCAAGAGGTTGCAGAGGAATAGTGGGTGATATTTTCATTACTTAGAAAACTCAGACTGGCATCTTTCTTAGATTTCTCATTAGTAGCAATGGGAGAATATAGAAACCATGGGAGTCTTTTTTTTTAATATATATTTTTATTGTTATTTATGTCTTTTACATTTTGTATTCCCCTTGGGTA